>UZAF01016187.1:42890-72582 GCA_900617895.1 Haemonchus placei
TGCTCCTTCCACGACAGGAGTACTCGGGAGTACAAAGATTAAAATGTCATAGGATATGAAATATTATACCAATCAACCGAAAAACTACTTACGAGTTGCTGACAAATAATTTCGGTTTCCTTCTTAAATCACACCAGGATCGTGATGCAATATGCTCACGATAACTGGTGTAAGTCTAGAAAGAAAAACCTGTATATTTGAAAAATAAACTGCTCTACAGCAACGACGTCAACAATTTAAATAAATTAGTGGTTGGTTGCAGCAGTAGAATAAAATCAGAGCAATACTTGACGAATTCGGCAGCAGAAGTCAGAGGAATAAGCGCTCAGTCGAATAATGTAGTGAATAGCAGAGTTGCGGTCTACATGACCATCGGCGCCCCAGCTCTATTCTAGGGGTAGACTCATCCCCCGGGGAGCCAATGGGGTCGGGCTTCTCTGAGCTCTCGCTAAGGTAAGGTCGCAGAGACAAACATCACATGATTACCAAGGGCTGTCGATTCTTCACCTGTTTATAGGAAAATACTTAGCTCCATTGCAACTATCTTGACACAGAACAAAGGCAAAAACCCCATTTGAACACTCGCGCCCTCGGCAAACATTTCCTCTCCCTCTCCTACCCCGGGCGTTATGCATACGGGCCTATGAAACCACCCATCTGCTGTACCCACCTGTGCTATAAAAGGTGGGTGGGAGAGGGGGTGGGGTGACTGGGAGGGGGGAACAGGAAAGCAGCTTCTTCGGAACTCTTCCGCCGGAACACAAGTCTTAGCCGTAAACCTCATGCAGCAAGCCACCAGATACAGATCAGCAACGGCTACAAGCCGCAGCTCGAGCAACTGCTATCAGTCATAGCTTCGGTATAATCCACTCACCACAGCTCAAGCACACCAATTGGTATTCCTCTATTCGTTGGGTTTTCATTTATTGCCGTAAATAATGCTGTGTCCTGAGGAAGTAAAGGTGTCAACATAGTCTTTAGGCCAGTAGCCCCCGGTCGCTGGTCGTGCACCAGTGTATTTGAACAAACATGAAGTACGTGTGTCGAAGCTGATGTGAATGCTGACCTATGACAACCTTCGAGTTGGCAAAGCACAGCTGCTTTACTCATTTTAATCTTTATTTAATTTTTAATTGCTTGGCAGGGACAGTGCATGGCCCATAAATGAGGTTCGTGAAGTCCTGTGAAAGGCACAGTTTACGATCATTTT
The DNA here is from genome assembly GCA_900617895.1 of Haemonchus placei. Classification (NCBI taxonomy): domain Eukaryota; kingdom Metazoa; phylum Nematoda; class Chromadorea; order Rhabditida; family Trichostrongylidae; genus Haemonchus; species Haemonchus placei. The sequence continues at coordinate 44,101 of UZAF01016187.1, forward strand.
GAGGTACCCTTTTTTTAACCAAAATACGGAAGTATAGGTTGAGAATAGTCAACGGTTATGAAGAAAGCGAGAGAATTCACCGTTTTACGAAAAAATATGGTTCCTTAAAAACGGGGGATAAGATGTCGGACGAGATCACCATGACGGAGATAACTTGGAAGGGGTATTCAGACGAGATTACAGTCGTTACAATTGCGCGATGAGCTGACTACATCGAGCCTGAATTGTACAGAACTGCCTTTCAGTGTTGTTGTGAGTCGTGACGAGTTGTATGAACTTTCTACATGGATTCCCTTGTGATCGCTGCAGCCTTTACAGTGCCGGTGAAACTCGTCCGAGAATACACACGGTACAATCTTTGAGCCCTTATAGCGCCCTAACTAGGCCATCTTCCGATCTAACAGCACCAGATATGGTATACGAGGGCATCGAATCCATTCTAAGGAAAATCTTAGAAACCATTTTCATAAACTAAAAAAAACGTAAACTAAACGTAAACTATGCCTCTAACCTCGCTAGACAGGAACAGGTCCCCCATTCTTCTAGGATCGTAGAAATAGGCAAGTCTGCACTTGCTTAGTTGTTGTATGAGCCATGTAAATACTAATATGGGAACCATTGCAATAATGAGTGGAAGTCTAACTTTGCATGCAGGCATGCATGAAAAAAGGTTCGATCGCAGAAATCTCCTCAACCTTATTTCTTTCTGTTTAGTACCTGTTTCATCTGTTTTGCCTTTGATCATCGACTTGCTCAAGTGCCATCTAGTAACGTCTTCAGTATAACCGCAAGCAAGTACTTTTTTATGGATGAACCATCCATTCCCAGTCTTTCTACTCGTCAAGCAGTGCCGTACGTGATTTCATCGAAATCGTTCCAGGAATCTTATCACCGTCACTCCAAAAATGGAATGGGTTTGGTGGACCAGCAATTCGGTGAACATCATCGTGAACTTTATTGGAACCGTAGGCAACTCCGTTTTAATATATATGATACTGAAAAAGACTCCGGCACCTATGATCTCCTATTCTGTTCTCCTTTTCAACAATGCAATCTGCGATCTGCTGATCTGTATTACTACCGTGTTGGCACTCCAAAGGTATGAGTCGCACTCTACTTTTTCATGCTCAGGATCTCCAACAAAATTGATCTACGCTAATCAAGGTTAAGATCCAATTTGAGGCATAATTTTTTCTTCTTCATTCTTCGGCTGAATGGAACAAAGCAAGGGCTAGTCCTATGAAGTTAAGTACAAATAAGTACAGAGCGACCTGAAAGGCTCTTTCTACAACCACAGACCATATCCGACCATATTTGGATATGATCTGTCGTTATAGTAGGAGCCTCTCAAGTTATTTCTGTACTTCCCTTTCTCAGGAAATCAGTTGATGAGCAGTACTATAATACTTACAAATTCAAACGAATAGCAGCACTAGCGTTGCTGCACAAGAAGTTCAAGATGCTCCCAGGATTCTAAGTTCAAGTTCATTTTCTAGTAGTCAAGTTCATTTTCTTGTAGGCACAGTTCGCGATAATTTTACTTTCCGTGTTCAAGTTGAAGAAAGATGTATTGATGCAAAATAGGGGTAAGTGGCACTACGTGCGCCCGAGGATGCGCGTGACAAATTGCACGGCGAAGTTCGTAACGATTGAACGACTTTAGCATCCATCTTTGGGGCCCGAATTTGGGGTAAAGCAGATTAGAAGGATCATCTGACCCTACTAAACTACTCTACTTCGAGTTTGTGCCCCGAAGCTTGGCGTCAGAGTCGTACAAATCGTCACGAACTTCGCCGCGCGCGTTCTTACACACGTAATGCGCGTCCCCCGCAAAATAGTGATGGAGGAAGCGAGAAATTACTAGCATTATACTGTTAGGACGATTGGACGACATTTAAGTCGCTCTAGGGCAGCACGAGCATTTGCGAGGGAATTGTTCATTGAATTCTTGCTGAATTGCTCTCCACAACTGTCAAAATTTAGAATTGCATTCAATCATAATATGATTGTGCTGCACTGACTACTTCATTATCATTCTCTGCCGCTCACTGTGAATTCTCCATAGCTCATACTACGGAAACGGCCACAGGAGAGTAACCTCCTTGGTTTACGGGTCCTGCCACCGACGCTACCGCTTTGAGAGATCTTTTTGCACCCCAGTTGAGCCGCTTCCTTAGCAACGCCCCTTTGCATCCTGAAAGGCCTTGAATCCGTTTTAGTAGGATCTCTCGCCTCCAACTTGAGTGAACTCTGAGCTAAGGCTAGCAAGAGTCAGCGAAAGCTTGTTTCATAATACGAAACTGATCAATTTTGAGCATATCATGCTCTTTTGGTAAATTTTCTGATGCTCGGTTTGCTTTTAGAACTATATATTACCGATCCAGCCATTACAATATATACTCCGGCCCGTGTAAGTACTTCCATGTAGAGGTCTGCTCGTTTATGTAAGTGATTTGATTTCTGATCCAACAATCATATTCAGAATCTCTTTGAATTCTTATAAAATTATTTACAGGCAGAGCTTCACATTTACTTCTCACTTTCATGGTATTCACAGTTTACTGGTTTCGTTTGCTTATCGTTACTACGTATTGAAACACAATGCACCGCAAACATACAAAGTGGTAGTCACCATAATTTTGGTATATTTGCCGACGTTCTTCGTGTTTGTGAGTTTTGAAAAAAAAAATTGGGAGAAATTTATACGTTTGGACATAACACATGAAGGTAGCTGGTGAGGAAAGCAGCGCCTTCGTGAATATTATGCAATTCCAAAATGCATTCCCATTCTCGGTGCTGATGCTTGTCGTCAGAAGCTCGACTTTGTTGTTTCTCTAAATTAAAAGTTAGGATATTATTTGCCTTCAATTCAAAAAAATGTAGTTTTCATTGAATTAATAAAAGAATTACCGAAAGCACTGAAAAGTACTTAAAATAATATATGTCAAAAAATTTGCCCTCGGAAACACTTCACCAGTTTCTAGTTAGTTGCATGAGATATTTTTCTTCCAATATAAATGGTTACTGAAGTGGAACTCCCAATATCATCTAGCTGGCCGAGACTCATTCCATGCCACTTGCAATCTTTAGCATTCGAGAGGGGAAGGATATTGTGAAATTCCTTGGGGTTCCTATAATATCAAAACAGAAGACCCTAAAGATACAAAAAAGAAGATTTAATCAAAGCGAACCAGAAAAAGGTTGAACGGTCGCTGTTTCTCAAAGGAGAACTATTGAATTGGCCCGTTTCCCGATCTCGATCGTGGTTCTGACCCATCAAAACGACGGTTAAGCAGCAGGTCCTACCGGGGTCGTCGGTGGGGCGGATTATCAGGCAGAAGCTTCATTGCGATTACAACCTTGTGCAGAAACTCCGTTTCCAAGTTCAACAGACACTGTGGGGTCATAAAATGCAGAAAGTTGCTAACTCGTTTGAGTCTGGACACGTAACCTTTTATCGTTTCCTCTAGCTGAAGATTTTTGGCGATAAATCCATACCTCAAAAGGGATGACGTTCAAGCTGTAAACCTCGAACGTGCAATCTTCCACACAAACGTGGCCATAGTTTCAGCAGAATGATGTTAATTGAAGGATTCACTGGGAAGGGTCAGACGAGGTCGGTTCAGTCGGAAGCGGCGTAAAAACTAAGAAAGACGTCTGTTTAGAAAGTGTACTCATAGACGCACTGAAGTGCTGATCCGACTCCGCTCCCTGGAACAGCTCTTAACCCCTTCAGCAGGACGGTACCTCATCCCACAAAGCCTAGCTCCCTCGGTAGTGATGTCGACGTTAGCTGTCCGACATTATTAGCAAAGAAGAATGGCCATCCTGTTTTCCAGAACTTAACTCACTTGAGTCCTATGCTCTCTGAAATAGAAGAGGACTTGTCGGATTTGCAATTCCATTTTGAGTCTTGGATAGCTGGGCTCAAGAATGGTGTGTAGAAATGGGGAGGGATACCTGCGCGCAACATGCGAGTGCGAGGAGTTCGAGAGCAAACTTTGGACCCCTGTCCTTGCTCATAGGAGATATTGTGGAATATTATTGTGGCATATTGTAGCACATCATGTTAAGGAATGTGGCACAGATTCAACTGTGACTGGAATATTGGACAAGCCAAACAAACACCACGATATCGGCCAGTCTAACGATAATAGTTTACGGCAAAAATATCCATCAACGAAGCGCCATGCTCCTCAAGATAAGCGTCTACAGTTGGCTTCCATACCGAGTAGTCAGCAAACTTTGTTCTACGAAATTTCCTCCCACAAAAAAAAAGACCAAAACAAATTTTAGCAAGTTTTCTTTTAGAAATTGAATAGACCAACTTTTCTCTCCTTCTTGACTTTCGACAAAACCTTTGAATTCTACAGTTGCATTTGCAGGTAGTCTCTGCTTTGTCCAGTGAGGATCAGGCTCAAATGAAAGCAGAAATCGGAAAGAACCTTGGCTACGATATAAGCTCGGATACCGTTTCCAGTCCTCTCACAAACAGTTGGGGGGAGATTCTGATCTCGTGCTACATGGCGCTGCCACCCCTTCCAGTTTACATCGGTATCCTCATCCTTAGGAGACTCATCATATCAATGATATCCGCCCAAAGAGCCATGTCCGAACGTAGTCGGCAACTCCACAAGCAATTACTCCGAGTAAGTGTTTAGCTTCAGGTTCTCATATTTTCTAAGGGGATAAAAACGGCTATGATTGTTAATAGGTTGTTTTGAAAATTGAACTCTTTGGAGTCTGGATGGATATGAGATTGATAAGGAACTCTATCGATATCAGGCGATTCTACGCAGATCTTCAAGACCACCTAACTTATCACACATCGATTGTTAGACAAATACCTCCTACTTCAGTCATTAGACAGCAGAATAAGCAGCAGCCCAACTAGACCAAATGATATTCGAAGGCCAGAGTCGTCCAGCAAATGACTTGCCGCCAACCTGTTTCGAGAATTCAAAATTATCCCTAACAATGATTCATAGAGTGACGAGCCAGGTGATCTAGAAGGTCTCAGAAGGTTTGTGTGATAACTGATGGAATACTACGGAATTCTATCATTTCCCCTTTGGGCCGCCTCCGAAAATTCTGAGATGACAGGTGAGCAATAGGCTTGTAACAACATAGTGTGCAAACAAAAGGTAAGAGACCCTTCCAAAAAATGGCAAGGATATTTTGAGGGTATGTCGTTTTTTCTGTTTGTAACTACATTTTTTGTGTCATCAGAGGTGAAGCAGTGCAATCTTGACTGCCACGATTCCTGATTCAAACGAATAAATGACAGAGAGTTGGGTATTTTGTAAAATCCAGCCGAATACAGTGCACGCCAAACGCAGACAACTGTTCTCAGCCCATACTGTTGTGAAGGTATGCAGGCATAATGTTGCTGTTCAGCATGTGCAGAACACTACAACGTGGGTTAGGCATGTATCTCCATCGAATTGCCTACCGAGAAAATCTGTCGTAATCAATTCAACTCCTACTAACCCATGATCACAAACAAGCGCCTCCGCATGTCTTCTGCTTGCCACAGAGCCACTAGTCCACTCAAAGCCCAGCTCTTATCAAAGCAAACATTTTTCTTGATTGAGTGAGGCATAAGGCTCCCATTTGCTACTACACCTTCTCCACAATGCACTATAACATGTGCATGGTCAGGGGGTTCGAATCCTGGATCGGTGTCCGCCTATGCCAACCAGGCTTTCCATCGCTCCGGGGTCGTCCAATCGGTAACAGATTTGTCGGGGAGGACGGAAGCAGACTTATACATTGGCTAGCAACTGCACGTCAGTTTATGAATGGGCCATATACGTAATCAGAACATTTCTCTATTGTGAGCTTAGTTGGAAAAGAAAGAGTTTTTACTCATGAAGATTCCTTCCTTTCAAGTAACATGAGGAAAGCAATGTAGTTACAGCTGCTGTTTACTTTTTACGTTTACATTTACATCGCTGTTCTATTCACTACATGTTCCCCCAAAGAAAACTTCCACAACTCAGACTGAAAATTGTAGTCAGTAATACTTGAAATTATATCTCCATAATTTATGAACACATAAGACCACCGAACTGCTGAAAAAAATATTGTGGGAAAAGAAGCCCTCACTTTCATGTGGTGTGCATCTTGTTATTCTTGTTGTTGATATTATTAATGTTTGATGCGTTAAAAAATATGAATAAGTTGCAAATACTATGTTATCGAACTTCCCTGTAAACCTCATTTTAAGGCACTCGCCGTTCAAGCCTGCTTGCCCTTGCTCTACTTGGGCGGCATAGTCGTCACTATAATCAGTTCCGTGAAGATCTACTATCATCCTCTTATGGATTACTCCTTCATCTATGTGTTTGCTCCTATTCCAGCAATAAACCCCCTGGTGACGCTATATTTCGTTGGTCCTTATCGTATATGGATAAGAGAAAAGTTTCTGATGTTAAACAAAATAATTGCAAAAGATACTGCAGTAACTTCCGTCGTAGCCCTCGAACAGCGAGGAACTATTGAATCGCAGCCATCCTAACTACAACATTCGTGACTCATCTTCCATCATACAGGCCCAACTGAAACAGTGAAAAGTGACCCTGTCTAAAGCACTACCAAACGATCGAATATCGGTCGATGAACATCCTTCTGTTTCTCCAAGGAAGATTGGTCTGTACCAGAAGTCCTCTAGGATTAAGTTTGATGGGATGAACATGGCATTGACGCTACAATAGAGGGAAGTGCTCAGTATTTCTCAGAACTGTTGAAGAATCATTACACAATTCTATTCATAAGAATTCATTTTGTCGCTCCGAAAACGTGCAGTGGAGGCGGTAGCCTTCAGCGGGCTAGCATCGACGACTGATCAGTATACTCTGGCAATTCGTTTACACTGACCGAGGGCAAGAGGGCTCTTTTCCTGCTTCCAAGAATGATGAAGCACCAGTATAACTTTAAGCGGCATTCAATCGCCACCCAGTAACGACTTGCCACATGAATGCTGATACCGATGGGAGTTGAGAAGGTCACCAAGACCAAAAAGGCCTCCGCCAACACTGCCCGTGAAGGAACGCGCTTAGATCGGTAGCACTAAAGAACAAAAGGTAGGGTGTGCGCCGCGCTTGTTTTTTTGCCCTTTTTTCCCTTATCTGAACAGAGTGTACGCAATTTTGGTTGTATTTGGTAAACTTTTGTGATCAAAATATCTCAAAACATCGATTCGACTACGATTCGTCACGGAACTTTGGTTGGGATCTGCATGGAAAAGCTTCCCAGCTAGAAGCCCCATTGGTCCCCGAGGGACTAGTCCATCCATTCTGAAGGGACACAGGATAGGATGTTGTGTGTCCGCTTGGTCGGGGGCTGTTGGGCACAAACTAAATACTAAGGCTATGAGGATTTCGTCGAAAAGATGGTCCAGTAGGCGACCACGAGACCCAAAGATTTGTGTGAACGATTGCAGCAAAGCGTTGGCCCTACCGGCACTGCATTTTTATCCATCTACCGCAGACCTAGGCACGAGGAAAAAGACGCCACATTTTCCACTTTGAAACTTTTGCACAGATATCTGGTACTGACCCTAGAAAAGGAACTTATGGAAATAGTGGAAATGTACCGCGCTATGCCAGAAATAGAAGATGCATTACCTCGTGAGACTGATTGAATAATAATACCTTGTCGCTACGAGATTAGAGTAGTGTCCCATGTTTGTTTCATATTCCCCGCCGACAGGTCCATTCCTCATTTTCATTAACATCTCCGTTCCGTTTTGATGTTCTTTTTGTGACTGTTATTTGACTGACTTCATGCAACTAATTGTTGTAAATATAAGGTCTGATAAAGACAATAAATATCGAAAACCTACGAACAAAAGCAAAAATCAAGAGCCTCGAAAAGCACATAGCACAGAATCCGAATTTTTCTTCAACATCTTCAGCTTAGAAACGTTCTAAAAAACTTATGTGAGACCAAGAGTCGAAGTGCACCTCGACAAAAAACGGTTACCGAGATTTTCAAATAGGAAGGGCTCAAAAACTGGCTTTCCCGACATCTACCCCAAAAGAGGACCAGCTCTCACAGCTTGTAGAGGCCGCATCATTCGAAAAGAATACCCATGTTGGAATTTCAAACGAATAGTCTAAATAATTGTTAGAGTGGACGGCAATTCTATTTCTGAGTTGATGTAGTCAGCTCTTTACGCAACAGCAACAGCTGAAATCTCGTGCAAGTCTCCCTTACCCTGACATTTCTGTCATGGTACTTTCCTACAGGTTCCACTCCGACAGCTTCTCAGAACCCTTACATTTCGCATTCGCAAATTTATCGCTACCGATGCACTTCCGGAGCCTTAAACTTCGCTTTTTGACTTTGAAAAACTCAAAATTATCATGAACTATACGTTTGACTTGTTCTTGAATGTTGCAATTTTTTGAACAAGCCATTGTTTACCCGAAATCGTTCGCTCGGGAGCACCGCCTCCCGTTACAATTTATCCAGCGATTACTACACCTCTGCAGTCTGTGATTAATCCTAATCCAAGCATAATATGTATTTGCTGCTACTTCCACGAAGGTAGGCGGAAAGCAGTGGAATGTATAAAACGACCTTAACTCAACCATGGCTGACTTTCTTTATGAATTTATCGGCATAATGTAGTAGTGGAAAGGATGCTCAGACTAAAATAGTTCTGTGGTGATGACCGATCACTTTCGACGATCATAACTACCAAATGCCCTATCCGTAATCGGTCCATCTCTTCTTGACATCTAAAAACTTCAGCAATTAGAGCAAATTACATAGTTTGGCTTACATCCTGGTACAGGAAACTAATTAATAACTTGAAGCCTTCATACCGTTGGCCAGAGTCAGTTGCATAAAAGCTATGAACAGCAGTGATACGAAGAAAATGTCTTACATGGTAGTTGAAATATACAATGTTGAGAACAACTCCGAGAAATGGCTATTCTGCCTATACGATACGATACGATACAATCGGTCGCTTCGACCACTCACTTCGTGGAATACTGCTTAAGAAATACAGAGTAAAGCGCAAAGTAAATCTGAACTCTAATGCAAGTTAGAGGCTTGTTTGTTATTCGAAGGGAAGCAAGGTATTCTGGGCGGGAGAAGAAGCACACGTGTGAATTCGAACATGAGAACATAAAAAGATTGAAACTGATGATGCCTTTCTCTTTATTAGCCTGGAAACTTTATTTATGGGCTCCGACTAGTTGTTACGAACCTAATTGAATGGCCTTCCAGCTCATGGAAGCCAATTTTGCGCCTTTTTGGGTGAAAACGTGGGTAATTCATGTCTCACCTAGAATCCGCAGAAACGAGTAAACAGTTGGAAAGGCTGGAAAGCTTACAGTAAAAAAGGAATATCATGGTCTACAATAACAATGTTTGCCTATATTACATGTTGACTCCAGTCTACACATGGATTCAAGAACTCCCAAAAGAAAAGATGAGACAAAACAACAGGGAGAAGGTGCAAACAGCCTTTGTCCAGCTGAAGGCAGCACCTGCGATTGTATAGGTACGTATTACGAAGGCCACAGTATGGGAACATGAGAAAGGCAATAGTGTTTGAAGCGGATAGCAAGGGACCACAAGGTGTCCCAAAGTAGGGATGGAAGGAATCAGAAAGGATCTCTAAGAAACCAAGGAAGCTAACGAGAACAGCGGCCCCTAGAGGTGAGCGGGATCAACGCCAGAGAGGTGAAGATGATCTTACCTAAAGAGTGATTTGTGAATATTTATATAAAAATAAAGTAGTAAAAAGTTTGAGACAACTTAAGGTACAGTGCAAGTCAGATGTCACAAGGTTATGAAGATGTAGACGGGGCTGGCATTTATTCGCGGATTCAAATCGAAGACTCGCCCTTCACGACGATGGCACGTTTTTATAACAAGCACTCTGAATTGCCTGGTAAGGAGATGCAGTATGGTGTTTATGCATTCCTAGTGAAAGCTTTCCTAGCTCTGCTACTCCTGAGTAATACTTATGAAATGCTATTTTGTTTCGAGCCTCCAGCTTCTCCAAAAGTGTCATGAACCTTCTCGAAAAACACTAAAGCAAACGAATAGAGGAACTGCTTGGTTTTAGCGCGGAAGTTGGTATTAGACGGCACACTACAACTTACAATTTCAGCAATGGCAATCTGCCAGACCGGTCTCGAGATATCGACTTGGCGAACGAATGAATGATTGCGATCAGAATTCCAAATCACGCGAAGGAGTTGCGAATTTCACTCAGTAGTAGACTGACAATTTGTGGACGGAGAACCTCAAAGTATAATCACATTCTGAGTTAGCTGCACGCTAGTCATTTTGATCACCTGTATCACCTGTATCCGACTTGCCCTCGCGAACTTTGCCATTCACGCAAGTCGACCTTGAGCCATCCTTTCCGGTCCTGCCCACGTCGTCTCTATTGCTGGCCAAGCACATTCACCATAGGATCGGCCCACCTTAATTTAGGCCTTCCCAGCGCCCGCTTGTGATCCAATGAGATCCATTTCGTTAGCCGGAAGGCTATCTTTTAAAAGTGCCACATGACCGGCCCATTCTCGTTTACTTTTACGCTTTTCTTGGACAACATCAACAAGGCCACTCCGTCTTCGCAACTCTGTGTTTGTGATAGTTCACGAAATGACTCTTTGCAAACTCTGCATTTCATTTATCTTTGCATCACAGCAAATTTCTCTTCGTCTGCCTTCGTGGACGCCCTGCATTCCGCGGGCGCTGGTGTCACAGTCGAGTGGAAACGACGCTTTCACATTCATCGGGAGGTCTTCGTCCAGTAGTAACGTTGAGATTTTGTTAAAGCTAGACCACCTTCCTGCACCTGCTGTACTCTCCGCTGCTGCCTTTTGTGGAGCTGAGCTGGCGTCCAAGGTACTTGGAGCTTTTCACCTATTCGATGGTTTCGCCATTTATTTTGACTGTCGTTGTAGGACTGAATTGGCTGTGCATCCACCTCGTTTTTGACAAATTTGCCTTCAAGGCCGATTTCACTCGCGTTTATCTGCAGTCGCACAACTGTCTCTTGGAGCTCTAGGGCATCATGTGCAAAAATGACGCAATCGTCAGTAGAGAGCAAATAGGTCAGGTGCTCTCCATCGATCTCTATACCTCCGGTCCAGTCAAGATCATTGAAAAGGGTCTCCAAAGTTAATGCAAACAGTTTCGGAGAAATCGTATCGCCTTGTCGAACGCCCTGCATATTTTTATTTGACATGGATTGTTGAAGAGCTTAATTTCTGTGGTTCAGCCACTGTTTAGCTCTTCGAGAAGGTCGACATTGCAGAAATTAATACCGTATTCCACTCCTTGCATTCGGCATCGCTTTGTTTCGACCGAGTCGAATGGTTTCCTGTAGTCGACAAACGCGATGCATAAGGGGATCCGATACTCTCCCCATTTTTCGGTAATCTGACATACAAAGTGCAAATGATCAAGTGTGGAGTACCCACTACGAAATCCCGCTTGCTCTCTCCTCAAGGTCGTGACCGGATCTTCAACCATGCGGTCAAGGATTATCCGGGAGAACGTCTTATAGACTTGAAACAGGAAAGTAATGGGACTATAATTGTCCAAACTCTCGGGTTCGCCTTTGACTTCTTCCATACCGCCGGAATCCTCATCTCGCTGCGCTATCTGCTGAAGCGCTCTGCCAGCGCTTTAAAAAGAGGTGATTCACTTGCTACCAGATGTACGGAACGTATGTCGTCGCAACCTAGTGTTTTCCCCGCCTTAATTTACTGTATACCCCATTTCTTCCCACATGACATCTGGGATCGGTTCATCTGCAGTGACTTGATCGGCCCTTACGACGACCACCTTCCAAGAGTACAAGACGTTGAAGAACTTTCCACATACGCTGGTAAGTGCTTATTTGGAACAACGAGAAAGTTCAACTTTTGATCCCATAGCTTCAAAAGGTTGTCGGATGTATGGCGTGTACCGGGATGTTGCCAAGCTCAATAGTTCATCATTTGAAGGAAATTTTATGGACAAACCATCCAAAATTTTGTTGACATACATTAATGTTGAACCATTTTTCAGTTGAAGCTGAGTCCCGTGATCAGGTCGTGCCTTTGAACTTCTCGCAAGAAAGTGGGAAGCCTAGCGTAATCCGAAATTCATGAGGCTGCACAAGCACACAGCACATTTACTCAAGGGGAGAGAGTGAGCTTCTAAGAGAATAAACTAGGGGTAGGTCATTTCGGCTGTCTAGTTAGTTATCTCGGCGACATCTTGCTCAGTAAATGGAGTTGCATCAGCTGCTGGAATGAAAAAGTTTCCTTTAGCGAATACTTTTTCGCCTCTCACACGAAGTTGTTCTCTCCATCTTCCTTTCTCCTAGTGTGTCTACCAGAGTCAGACGCTCGAAAGGCGTTCGGTTAGAACCTGAGGTAAGTGTGACAGCGCTGTGTCAAAGTAGTGCTGTCGCACTTACCTCGGGTCCTAATCCAAAAGTCTTTGAGGGAGTTCCTGGCCGACGATAGCCTGGCAGCGTTATCGCTCACCATAAAAGCATCATTGAATACTGGCAAAACATTCAGCACGATCCCCATCAGATTCACTCGCATGGTCCAATAGAAGGCGCTATCTCGAAAGCATGCTACAACCAACTATCACTTCTAAATAGATCTGTGAATAAAAGCTCCTGGTACTAGGACTGTTTGCTGCTACCTGCTGTGATACTTATTTCAAGATGCTCACGTGCCATCTAGCCAGACTGAAGTCAAGCTGCTACAGGCTAATGCCACAATGAGAAAGAAAGCCGCCAAAGCTAAGAAACCCTCGGACTATCCTTATAACTCATTGCTAAGGGTCTCTATTTATGCAGCTTGGAACTGGTTCGTCCTCCAAAACTCAACAAACGACTTGGGTGGAATTGGAAGGTGGAACCTGGCGCCTCACTGACATAAAAATAAAAAAAGAGAGGTTACATCCCAAAAAAAGGGATCTGCACCGCAGCTAACCACAGCCACCAACTAATGCCGGCATTAGTTGAATGGCACTGATCCGAACAGCTTGCTCTTTTGAGGCTTCCTTTGAGCGCATCGTTGCGCCAGAAAGCGGCCTAGATAGGGTGCAAAAAGAGCTCCAACACCGGTTTGCCTGAAACCTACACCTTTGGAACCTTATTCAAAATGGAACCCGTGTTGGAAATTTAAGCGGATAGTCGCGATAATTAATAGCATTGGATGGTAATTCTACTTCAGAGTAGATGTAGCATGATCTTTATGCAACCGCCCATGATATTTCTGTCACGGTGATCTGCTATAGGCTCCACTTTCACACCTGTTCAAAGCCCTTCCAATTCTCAAATCTTAGCACCGATGCACTCTTCTGAGCCAACAACTCCGCCCTTGGACTTTGAAAAATTGTCTTAAAATTACCACGATTTGTGACTTTGACCTGTTGTTAGATGTTGCAGCTTTCTGGACTGATCTTTGTTTAAATGAAATCGTTCGCTCGGAACCACCGCCTCTCGTTACAGTTTGTCTGCCGTCTATTATGCCTCTGCAGTCTGTGTTTGATCCAGGCAACAAAAATAATTTATATCTGCTGTTATTTCTACAATGATAAGTGGAAAGCAGTAGGATGTGTGGAACGACCTTAACTCAGCTGATGGCTGATTTTCTTTATGAATTACTCGGCAAAATTTTGCCTACGTAATAGTGGCAAGAATGTTCAACGTAAAATGGCCTGTAGATGTGGCCGATCACTTTCGACGACCCCATGTCCAGCCGAGATCATGCCAATCTGGATTCTTCTTGACCAATTGCATCGATCGCAGGAATCTTCGTGGATACTGTAACACCGGAAGGTTTCTGACACTGTTGTTTGGAGAAGGTAAAAAAAAAGAAACATCCTCACCGATAGCTCTCCTATTGCACTCCGCTTTCCCCACGCCCATCCAAGATCCTCCCAACCTGGTTTGATGTCTCCTTTTGGCATCCCTTGCAGATAATCTGAAATCTATCGCAATTAGAGCAAATTACATAATTTAACTTCCATCCTGATATAGGAAACCAATAGCTAACCTGAAGCCTTCATACCGTAGGCCAGAGTCAGTTGCATGAAAGCTATAAACAGCAGAAATACTGAGGAAATGCCTTTCATGATAACTGAAATATAAAATGTTGACAACAGCTTCAAGGAATTGCTAATCCGCAAAACTTAATGTAATCAACCATTTCGACCACTCGCTTCGTGGAGTACCACTCAAAAAAAACTTCTGACATGAAGAAAGCTTGAAGAATCTAGGGCAAGATTGAGGCTTGTTTGAAAGAGAGCATTTTTGTTCTGGGCGGCTGATAAAACACACGAGTGAAGTCAAACATGAGATCATAGGAAAGGATTAATATGATAATGCACCTCTCTGGAATAGCCAGGAAATTTTCATTTATGTGATCTGACTAGTTACTGTGAATTTAGGGGGCTTTTTGGCTCATGAACGCTTTTACGCTCAACCCATTTTCGGGGGAGCCCGCCTTCTTGGTTCCATTACGATGACTCTCTGGGTAAAGAAGTGGGTAGTTCGTTCGTTACTTAGGATCCGCAGAAACGAGAAAATAGTTGAAAAGGCTGGGTAGCTTGTAGTAAAGAAAGGATTCCACTATTAGCAATAACAACTGATTGCCTTTATTACATGCCGACCCAGTCCAAACATCGCATTATAGCACATAGGAGAAACAGGCCGCACCCCTTGTGTGTGGCCTAAGAAGCATTTGTATGGGCTCGCCAGATCTAGAATATATACTCTCTTAGAAGCTCATTGGGTTCCAAACTCTGCAGGTCCAATGCTTGGCGTTTCCCTGCCAATATTTATTGGTTCTGGAAACGGCAACTGCGTGTGTTCGTGAAAGCATTAGCATTCTGGATCACTGCTTAAGACCCTCATTCAAGCAGAAAGGGGAAATGTGTATGACTCGCACCTTTCTTCGACATTCGTACCCATCGCTTAACTGGAAAGTCAGTGAGAGGTACTACTATTCACCTCATACCGAATTAGTAGAAGAGTAGTGGTTCTGCTGTTCCACCGAGCGAGTGAGCGGACCTACGCCTCTATCGATCGATACAGTTTTTTTTTTTTTGAAAGTTTTTTGGAGATGCCCAGTGAAACCTTGGGTTTTTCGTTGGGGGGTTTGAGCGAGCAAGTTACGTATGCTTTTGACTATCCGGACTTCTACAAAGAAGAAGAAATCGAAACTTGGGCTGATTAAAAGGTCCAATTCGAATGTCATCGGAGCGACCTTCTTCTATACGTAGAATTAGAATTGCATGGCTGATAGGAGGATTATACTGTCAGCAGAGAAGACTCTGATATTTCAACGATGAGTGCCGGCAAAAGTGGCTAGACCATTATCTGTAGCAACTTTATACCCCTGATCAACATTCTCAGTTGTAAACGTGATGTTGTACTATAGTGCAAGGGAATGAAATTTCAATAGCAAGCTCGTATGGTAATGGAGTTATTCATCACAAGCTCAATGAGCCTTGACGATGATTCGCACCATTGCCATTTCCATAGCGATCTTCAGGTAGTGAGACAATCCAAAGACGTGGAAGGATACGGTTACTGGCTTTATATCCATTGCGCTTCGCTAGATTTTTTTCTATCTCTTCGTGCGTATTCCACGCTCGTGATGTATGCAATTAAGTTGGGGATTGGAGTTTGAGTCTTACACCGTCATGACCAGGGAAGGTGTAGGAGAGCGGAAGAAGCTCCCCAAAGCTACATTTTCTAAAGGGGAAGTCAGCAGAAAGCATCATATTCTGTCTAAAGAATACTTAAAGCCTGACAACAATCACAAGCTCGTCTTAAGGGCACAGTTTACGACAAATCTGGATAATCCAGATCATGATGAAAAATGGAAAATAAGATGGAAAATAGTGCGATGAATGTGTTTTCAAAGTGAAAGAAGGCTTCGAAATTCGTTAGAAAGTGGGCTGTACGAGAATGGGACCAGAAAAATGAAGAAGAATGGGGCGTTTGGACGAGCTATACAATGTGTGTCAGTGCGTACTTGTGGGTCCTGGTGCGAATCGCTAATTACAATAAGCAAAAATTCACCCACCCATAAGCATAATCTAATAAAAAATCCCTAGTAACAACAAAAATAGAGCACATTTCTCAGGCTCTTGAGGTAGAAAATTAGAATAGGGATCGCATCAGCAAAAAGAATCACAGGGAACTAAGGAATGGCAGAAGAATATTACTCGTCCCTTGGCGAACAGCTGATTGTATGTGGGTCCTAGAACGAATATTGCAATCTGTATCGCCTCGGCACTCGTCTGACGTGACATCGATGGAGTGGCGGGAAGTCCGGGCCATCCGGTAACGGAGCTCCCACTATGCCCTACCTGTTGAAATTTGGGGCTCGACAACGTCCTTCTTGATACCCTTGGGGGCCACTGGGCATTCCTGAGAGGGAGACTCAGGAACCATTTTTATCGTGAACTGTGCTTTCAAGAAGAATGGCCGAAAAGCTTGACACTCATTAAATGTAATAAAATGAATAATGATAAGACTATTGAACTATTAGAAACTATAATGTCAGGAACATGGTACATCCGTGGTAATCCGCAGATCTTTGAGCCTTCTCGTTCGAGATAAAATTGAGAGTCCTGTGGTGAAACTCTGTACCGAACCCTATCAAGAAAGTTTGTTTTTATAAATTTGAGAAGGTAAGGCAGGAAGGGTCTCGGCAGTGCCGGCAGTGCAATAAATGAAGATCGCGGTGCTCGGAAAGTACGAAAATGGCAGTACTTCTACGAAAAATTTTGACCACTGCTGCACAGTGCGCCACCTTTAATTTGATGGGCTTCCTGAAGATGGCAGTCGATGTGGTGCTTTAATTCGTTGCGAGATGAGTAAACTCCTGATCCCTGATTCTTTTAGAGTAGAGATCGTCTTTTTCAAATCATGTCACTTGAAACAGGATTGCTCTGACGGGAGGCCAGAACAGTGCCCGTGTTTGAGGGCAGTGGACGTTCGCTTCGATGCAAATCTCTTCTCAGAGGAAGCGATCGTACCTCTTATGGTAGGTGCAATAGAGGGTCACTGTTGCCATCAATCACCATATCTTATTCCAAGTCTGAGTGTCGAAGCGATCAGTTTCGTAATGATGAAGCAGAAGGTATCGGTAGACTGATCCATGGCACAAACGACCACGTCAAATACCGATCAGCTACAATATTGATCTATCAACAATGCCCTTCTCCCTGCTATAGAATCTATAGTCATTCTCTAGCGTGTTTGCGAGCTACATGCTTTCAAAGTTGAGAGGCAAAATTTTCTCAAAACACTCCGGACACCCTAATAATTGGCTCTTTTGCATTCTGTCACATCATATCATGCAATGGTCCTAGGAAGGTGAGTCTTTCTAGCCATTAGTACTCATGGTTAGTAACGTCGGAGAAAAAACAAAGGATTGCGATATGTTCGTACTCTGCAATAATGGCTCAGAAACTGAAAATAGTCGCGGCCAATACTTCTAAGCGCCACTACGGTTTATACCCGAACCCATACAAGTCTGTATTGTATCCTTGTGTACGCAACGTAGCTTGCTCCTTACTGTGAACCCGTATTCTGTAATAACTTTTCTGCTCTAGAAAAGAATAATATGCACTTTGAACATTTAGCTCGGAAATTTTCGAGGAATTTCGCTGCTAGTCAATACGAAAATTAAGCTGAGATTGAATAGAGACCTAATTCAATGAAGGCTCGGCAACAATAACTCCCGCTTCTTTCTATTATTTCTGGGAGCAATGAGACTCACAATGATTAAAGGCACAATTCCTGATAAAAGTGGTTCCCGAGATTTCCCCGCAGGATGAGTTCGAGGTTCTCCACGTATACCATAACTAGCTCTATCAAGTCGGAAAACGGCCTGGTTAGGGTGGGCTAGGGGTAGGGACAAAGGCTCAAAGAAGGAATTGCACCAAGTGTTTCCTGTATCCTCGGACGAGTTTCACCGTTATTGTGGAGGCTGCACCAATCACAAGGAAACCCATGTATGAAGTTCAAACAGCTTGTCATGACTCATAGCGGCAGCGAAAGGCAGTTCCGTACAGTTCTGGTTTGATGTGGTCAGCACACACATCAAACTAGAACTGTACGGAACTGCCTTTCACTGTCGCTGTGAGTCATGACAAGCTGCCTTATAGCGTGGCTTGTGCCTTATAGCCACTTAAAACCTTGGAAGAGTACTCAATAATGTTGCTGGCTCGCAACATCATTGAGGTCTGCGGAAACCGTATGTCGAAGATGATTATGGAACTTCTGGAAAAAACCCCTCGGGGATCCTATGTTTTTGGCGATCCTATGTGAAGTCACTTCCTACTCGAACATGCATACATACCCTGGCATATGTTCCTTAGTTAACCGACCATATGAAGAACAAGATCTTAAAGATGAGCCTAGCCTGATTGGTTTACTAAAATATGCTGGACGAATTGAAGAAAGTGGAGCCACGGCATCTATTCAAAGAAGTGCGACATTTTGCCGCCAGCCTCAGCAGTTCAGAGTCAAGAGGAGTCAGTGATCTACGATCTCTCGAATAGTGGAAAAGCTCAATCAGTGACTATCCCATGAACTGATTGACAACAATTGCTGCAGACGCTCGAATACCTCTACTCAGCTGCTTTTCCGACTGACAATACACCATCATTAGTGGAAGTTGAGAACAAGTTTTTTACATTAACCCCTCCCCTCCCTCACACCAACATTATTCATAAACAAGTATTCTTGTAGAAGAAGGTCATACTCAGTGTGCAATGGGAAATTCATGGAAGCTACCGCTATGCACTTAGGCCGGATAACACGGCGGTCACCGCCGAGGTCTGCTTCACCCAACTGTGAAGAGTGGCAGAAGAAATGCCCAAGGAGCGCCCTATGCTACACAGTAATGGGCGTCCTCATATCGCAAAAAAGATCTACAAAATTCTGGAGTTCGGGTACGAGGTCCAGTCGCACCCACCGACAGCTGCAACTTGGCCCCAACCCCGACTACAGCGTGGGTCAAAATTATGATTACAGTGCGCGCAGACGCTCATACCTATATCTTAGAGTTTATAATATTTCATTCGGTTCCTTGCATTTCTACAAATCTACACAGTAGATTAATTATTNCCTTCCTAATATTGCTGAATGTTTGGCATGTATCAAAAATAATGAGGGCGTCACTACCTTGTGAAGCAATCACTACTTTGCGTTTACGAGGACTATTTGGCACGGTACATCTCCAGACGACTCACTGTAATGAATAAGCTGGTATACCATCAGAGGCTTTGGAAAGTTGGGAGCAAATGCAGATCGGAGGGATAAACATAGGAGGCCTACGGTTATATTCAGGAGAAATGTTAAGGAAGCAGGGCGAAGGCCTGCGTAGCAGTGAAGTTCCCTCTACAAAGAAAACGGCTAAAGGGATGGATAGCTCATAAAGTTTTCAGCGCAAAATCGTAAAAAATCATCATGGGTGAAGGCCCTTATACGACCAGGAAGCGTGCCACCTTTGACTCCATTTCTCGTCGTCTTCGAGCTTCAATGAAAGCAAAAAACAACAGATCTTGACTACAATGCAATATTTTAATAAAAGATTAGTGATAAACGCTTTTTATTAGCTTTCTATTCGTTTTCGGGGATGTTATATTTGTGTAGTTATAATTTTGGCACATCGTGTACTCCCTTTTTCAGTCGCTTCAACACTACCTGACCGAAGCACTCCGATGATTATGAGAACCTCATAGGCACAGCTCACGATAACTTTGTGGTTCCCGTTTTTATTCCTAAAGCGGAATAGGTATAGGTTGAGAATAGTTCAACTGTAGTGAAAAAAGCGAGAAAATTCGCAAAGTCCAGAAAAATAGGCCTCCTCAAAAGCAGGAATAGTCAAGGTTGGACGAGATTACCATAACGGAAATAACAATGGAAAGGGTATTCGGACGAGGTTCCAGTCTTTGCAGTTGCGCAAAGTGCTAGCTACATCAAGTCAGAACCGCACAGAATTGCCTTTCACTTTCACTATGGCAAGTTGTTTGAGCCTCCTATATAGGTCCCCTTGTGAATGTTGCAGCCACTGCCATGCCGGTGAAACTCGTCCGAGGATACACACGATACATTCTTTGAGCCTTTATAACGCCCTAACTAGGCCGTTTTCCGACCTGATAGCGTCAGATATGGTATACTAGAGAGCCTAGATTTCATCCTATGGGAGGATTCCAGAAACCATTTTCATCGTAAACTGTGCCTTTGAAAATTACCTTCAACCTTTTTAGCCTCAATCACACACAGAATTCAACGTCAAATTTACCTATGGCTAAATTACGGAATTCATTCGATATTGACGGCGAATTTTGCCTGGTAATAACATGCGATTGAAGGGTTATGATGTCTCGAAAATGTCGTAATGTTTCTGCAGATACTTTTGGACCTTTCCAATATTATCAGTATATTGCTTTGAGTTGACGTTTTGTACGAGTCCCGTCCAAGGCGAAGTTTTGTCCACGACTCGCCAACCTTGTGAGCTCATCAGAGCAGTTAATATCACCCGACGTTTCACTATTAATACGAATGATCGATCAAGATTTCCAGGTGTTGTGTGTTTATAAGTTTTGTAGCAATTGATACAAGGTCAACGCAACGTGGTCGTCTGACAGTTGCTGACCACATCGTGAATGAGATATTATCTCCTCTAGGGCTCCCCTTATCAGTCCCTTTCAGTTGCTATCAATTCCTATTACCAACTGTATGATTTCTACACACCTCGAAACATCTTTCAAAGTGCTAAGTTTCCATTGTTAATACGGAAGAAGGAGCGAGCCAGCGGCTCTGGTCTTCTATGGCCCCTTATCACCTTGAATCAGTTGTAATCAATCCCCAACACCAATCATCCATGGATCCTACACATATTGCAACATCTGTCAAAGTATGAAGTTTTCACTGTTAGCACGAGTGAGTTACGGCCTAAAAATTTCTTTCTCACAGAGCAAAAGTCGGGAGGGGATCACCGAAACCACATCCTCCTTTGAAATCGGATCGAGCGACTTGCTCAAAGAATAATGGAATGCCTCTGGAAGTATATTCCCAACATTTGATGAATTCGGAAAAATCTTGATATGAAATCAAAATGACTTCTTTTTCTGTCGAAGAACATTCTTGTCAGGCCATTAAGTTGGACAATGGCAAAATTCGCCTCTCTGAAGTCGGTAACAGCTCGATTTGATGCTTTACCCAGTCGGGGTTAACACTGCGTGAGATCGATTTCCTAGCTGCTTTAGCTTAGTACAGCTAGAAAGTGGTGTAACCGTTAAAAAAAATTTTTTCTGAGAACCTACTTTGTTACATTCGGAATAAGTGATACTAGAAACCTGCTCGCTGCTAGAAAACTGTGGATGTGAACCATGGAAAACTTGCTAACAGCAACGAATGTATTTGAGAAGAACACATTTTTCAGCAATGAAATCCAGTGAAGTCTAATGAAAATTAGAATCCAATACTAGTAAATGAATAGTCAGGTGTGTAGTAAACTAGAACGGGTGCGGAGCCAAGAAAGCTGGAATTGGTACAAAAAAAGATGAGTAGCCCGGATTGTCGATCATCTACGGGTGAACCGCAAGTGAATTTCGATTGTTGTTGATTCTTGAAGATTATTTAGAGACTGCTGTCCATCAAAGGCAAGTCAAACTCAAGTGGTAGGCTACAATAGCATCCCTAAATACGCCTGGGTAACCTATGTGAATTACATGAAAGCCGCCCATTATTATGCTTTCTCGATTTTTTGTTTGTTTTGATTATCGACATGTACTTTCCCTCCAATCTATCGATACCCAACATACTATGCTACACGCGTAAGGCAGCTTCACTCCCTTGAAATGAGGATGCTCAAATGAACCTGCGGGTGTACTCGATTGGACGATTAGGAATGAGGACACCAAGGAGGTCATGTAAGTAGCTTCTGCTCAGCTGAAGATGAGAGAGCAGCGTCTGTGATGGCATGAGCGCGTGCTGCTAAGGTCACAGGATCACGCCATTAGAAAGGCAACGGAATTTGAAGCGGTAGGAAAGCGAGCCTCAAAGTAGAGGAAGAGGCGCGTGATCAGGAGTGACTTATCCGAAACCAAGGCAGGGGCAGAAGATAGGGTAGATAGAAGGAGGAGCGAACTTCACTAGGACATCGTACATCGCGGCTAAGCGGGAGGCAAAGGATGTCAGGCAAGGAAGACGATACCTAGAGAGTAATTTGTGAAAAAATATCTCTTTCATTAATACAGCAGTAACTTAGTGTGTCGGTATGCGTGTGTGTCGGTTTGTCGGTTTGTAGGTTTGTAGGTTTGTTGGTCAGTCCGTTCGCAGAACTTTGTGATGTCTACATCCCAGCCCTATCCTACATTACCTTATAATATATAAAGCAGTAATTGGTGGGAAAGTTAATGGAGTAGAGTAAGCACTGTGGAGTGAAGTGAGAAATGTGAAGTGGATATCCCAAAGCTGTGATTTTGATCTGTACTGGCATCGTGCTATGTATGTCTATACAACCAGTTGAGTCAACTGAATATTCAATCGTACCTCATCCTAGCTTTTTGCACGAGGTAATCACCCTACCTCAGCGCTCCTCACCTCCTCGGGCTTAGATTGCCGAGAACCACTCGAATCACCGGTGGGGTCAGCTACCCATTTTCTCCGCACTCAAGCCCTCAGTATTGACTAAAAGTGATGCCCCCTCAACTACATTTTCTAACTACTTTGTCATATTGAGGAGTGAGGCCCGGCGTAAGCCTGGCATCTCGTCTGGTATAAGTATAAATTAGTAAAAAGTATGAACGTGGGATGCAGAATAAATGAGATTTCACCAGGTTGCGAAGATGTAGACGAGACTGGCAAGTAGGTATTCACAGAATGAAGGCGATGATCCGCCTATTTTGACGATGGGACATTTTTATTACGGACACTGTGAATCGCCTATTAGTGAGAAGCTATAGTACGGTACTTGTTTCTAATGAAGGCTTTTCTGGCTCAACTACACCCAAGTAATAATTATGGAATTCTATTTTAATTTCTGCCTCCTTCTTCCCGGAATGTACCATGAACCTCTCTTTTTAAGAACACCAATATTGAGGGATAGAGAAACTGCTTGATTATAGTGCGGAAGTGAACATTGGACGTGTGCAACCTACAATTTCGGCAATGACTTTGCCATATCGATTTTCAGACCTCGACTTGACGATCGTACCACCCAGGATTAGCTGCATCACACTTAGGAGTTGCAGATTCAACGCAGTGGTAACTTTGATAATCCCGGGAGAAGATCATCAACGCACAAACACATCACAGGGCGGAGGTGGTATAGTGGCAAGTGGCGCACTATCTCACACCCACGGTCAGGGGCTCAAATTCCGGATCGATAACCGCCTAGGCCAACCAACCTTACATCCCTCCGGGGTCGGTTCATTGGTAACAGACTGGGAGGATAAAAGCACTCACTTGTATATCGGCTGGCCACCGCAAGTCATTGTATAGGCCACATACGCACTCATTACGCCACTACGACTCGAAATGGAAGTCGAGTGCGGGGGCGCATCCCTCAGATGGGACTGTTGAACGCCAAAAACTTTATCCTTATCCATTAAGCACATCACAAATCAACTAAGCGTTTTCCTGGAACCAGTCCATTTTGTCCTTTAGTAATTGTTATGTTCGAATTTCGTTGAACTTGTCTCTCTTACCGTCAAGAATCACCACTGATCATTAGCCATACGTACAGGAATCCAACTATTCTGCATACCTCCAAAGACCTATGGCTTTGAAGGCCCTGATTGACTACAAAGACCGACCAGCGGCTTTCGTCACTCGTCAAAAAAACACTCAAACTGCACCGGTGTCAAATCCTGGAAACGAAAGTCAGTCCTGATTACTGTACTTTTGCCAGAAATTATAGCTCCATGGTATTCACCATACAGGGATGGACCTGCACGGTACTGAACAGAAAACAACTGACATTACCTTGAAATAAGACGAATAGATATGACATTTCTATTCAAAGATACCGATTACATATAAGGCTTCATGATCATAGCGGTACTTCAAGAAAATTGACGCGGTTTCTCATATGGTGTTTGATCATCACGGACAGCAACACATGCTCTCGAAGGCGGTCCCATACTTTCAACGAGGTTGGTAACGAGTCTTGTTGTAAGGCATCTTACACCTCTATCGGTGTATTTGACAAACGCTGATGTTTACTGGTGCACTTACTGTGCACTCTACACGTGCTCAATCGACCTTAGGTTGGAGGACCGAGCAAGCCACACAATCCACCGGACATCCTCTTGATAGAACAGCTGCTCCACTTGTACTGTTCCATGCAGTCGCGCAATGTCACCCATAAAAGTGAATTCAGGGTCGATTGCAGGTTCGAAAAGATGCTTATGAGGTAGAGTACTTCGTATAGGGTAACGCTGTTGGGCTTCGCATGACAAAATATC
The DNA here is from genome assembly GCA_900617895.1 of Haemonchus placei. NCBI lineage: Eukaryota > Metazoa > Nematoda > Chromadorea > Rhabditida > Trichostrongylidae > Haemonchus > Haemonchus placei. The sequence continues at coordinate 68,587 of UZAF01016187.1, forward strand.
TGGAAGTCAGTACGGCAATGCACATGGTGATTCCTCATACCATAACATTTCGACCACAAAAACGACCACGTTTAACAATGTTTATGGGAGAGTGGTGCGCTCCCACCACTCATAAACATATATCATCATATTAGGGTGCGACTAGAACCACGGCTCCGATGGAACCTGCTCTCATCCAAAATGAGCCCATTCCTCATCGGTCCATCCGCTCTGCTCCTGGTACAACTGTAAACGGGTTCGCAGATGAGCGATGGTCAAAACAACACAACGAAGGGATCGTCGGGCGAAGCAGCCACCACGTGCAGTCGTCGTGCCACTGTAATGTGTGAGATCGCTTGCCTCGAAGTCATGTTAAATGTCACGGCAATCACAGAAGCTTATTGATGTAGATCTGTTCTCGCTTGCTGCACAATGTAGCGGTCATACCTTGGGGTAGGTGATCCAGTTTGACTTCGTACTCTCTTTCGGCAGCAGTATCTCAAGTTCAGACGCTCTTCATGCACGTGAAACAACGCTGTGAGCGACAACGAGCTGCTGGGCTAACTCGTCATGGCCCGACCTTCTTTGAGTTTTCCGATGATCCTTCCTCTAGTGAAGTTATCCATATAGTGCCTGCGGGACATGTTGTATAGATGATACCACCATAGTACTTTGCAGCTATTCGTTTACTGAAAACTTTTCCTTTTTATACCCATCAACCTCGATTTGCATGAACAGTCATCTCGTTGAGGGGCTACTCGTACTGTACGACTGGTGATGGTACAGCGACTCTTCCCTCGTTTGCCTACAACGTATTCCAGTCTAGGAATAGTGGCGGCGCATACGTGTTCATGGGGCAACTTTCGCAACCAGAAAGCTCTACCAGCAGGGATGAATTCGTGGCACGAGATGCGGAATTAAGGGCGAAACTTTCGGTATGGGTTTTGACAACAACTCATCCTCTTGTGAGGATATTCGGTTAGCTCAGTATGAAAACCACAGCAGCTAGCAAAACAAAGCAAATGCTAATCGTGACTGTTATACATAGAAACATCGAAGGTTTGATTTCCCGGCCAACTGAAAACATGATAATAACACCATACATTTTTTTCAAACGATTACCTCTTGGAAGAGCATCCCTGCTGAGCTTCCGGTAATCGTTGCTTCTTTCAAAACATCAAATTACAACAGTTGCGCACAACGACTACAGCATAGCAACACCTCCCATCATGCCGAAAATGGCAGATGATCAGATGAAACAAATCTCTTTGGCAAACGCGATGTAATCATTTTGGAGAGGAATATATCTGTTACTCTTCCCTCCGCCCATGCTATGTGGTTCTGTTCACGACACCCAGAGGGTGATTGCATTAATCTTCTTTGAAACGATCATGATAGTGATGACATAGCCTCCGCACATCCCGAGAAGCGATCCCTTAAGTTTTATTATGAATAGGATAGTGGTCTCAAAGGAAATCATGCCACCCAACCGTGATTTCACTTATAAGCTCTGCTTTCATGGCTCAAGTGGACTACGCCGCTATCTTCTGCCTTTCGACCTACTCCAGCTCATCCTATGGGAACTCGTAGAACAGGATTCGTTCTGACACTCTCGTATGGCTCTTTATACTCTCTATATTATATTCGATAACCAATCACTTTACAAGCTAGACTAACACAGCACCACTCAATTTACTGAGGATACAATTCACGATAATTTCAAGGAATCCTTCTCAGTTGAAAAGCAGAAGTGCTTTCGGAGTATTGTGCTTCGGTTTCTGAGAAACCCAGTAAATCCTAAGACTTGGACTTGACACCGAAGGTCTCTTGAAAGTAGTAAAAACAAATGATTTTACGAGATTACCGTGACGAATATGGCATGAAAGAGTTATCAATACGAGATTTCGATTTTGCAGTTGCATAATGAGATTGTAACATCAAGACAAAAATGTCCAAAATGGCTTCCCACTGTTGCCTAAGGTTGTGACTAGTTGTTCGTATTCCCAGCGTAGGCGTCCTTTGTGAATGGTGCAGCTTCTATAACACCGTTAAAAGTCGTTCGAACCCCAGTGTCGATTTCGGCGAAGCCGGCCCTTCAGCACTTACTGCGTCCTCAAAAACCTTCTTCGTGACGAATAGCATCATTCAAGAATCGCGAATCAGGTGATCAAACTTCGATTTTTTGTAACAACACCAAGATGGTTGCTTCGTTAGAGAATTACCACTTTGAACTCTTCGGAAAACATTGAAGCCTACAACGTGGTGCTCACGTGAATAGAGGTGGTTGGAAGAGCAATACCGATAATAAAATGCCTATCGTTATCACTGAAACAGTTGAGACTGCTGGAATCTCAAGCAGTTCACTATTCCTTTGGACAGCTTCACTGTAGAGTTATTCGGGTCATACATAGAAGGCCCCGGTTATCCTGAACTGCTGCAACCGCACCAGGCCGTGGAGTGGATGGAAGTAGACTTAACACATGAAAGCACTACTCACTTGGTAGCTACCAGCCTCAAAGTCTTGACACGCCAAAAACCTTAGCAGCTGCACATAAAACCGATTTCCCGAAAGGTTGATGACCTAGAAAACTTATATAAAAAGCCTTGGTAGGCAAAAATTTGATAGAAACAGCTCCTAGAACGACATGGGCAGAAACAGCAATCGCACATGGTTCACATAGCTAATTTGCCAAGAAATAATTATTTTCCTATGACTAGTTGGGTCTGTCACACAAACAAGGTTTCGTAGCAATTAACCTAATTGCTTTTAATTACTATTCAAGAGTCAGCGTTTTTAATTGTGTGTATGTGACGTGGCTTGTTACGGTGGCTTCTAAGATACTCTAAGAGAGCATGAGCTGCAATTAGATTTCTTGAAATAGAAGTACATCTGATGGGCAGGGAATGTATCCCAGGCTAGAAATTAATGTATAGATGGAAATTCAGTATGACGCGATTGGCTCAGCCTTTCATTATATGCAAAAGTAGTGCCTTGGTCGAGCAATTCTTGGAAGGAGCAGTGCATACGAATTTGTGAGAGATATCGTGGTGGGTTCTGTCACCGTGATGATTACTGACTTGCTATAATAGAGCGATTATGGGTGAAATGTTCCGAGACAGTGAGCCCTGTTTTGGGAAGGATCACGCATGCATCCGGCTACCTTTAGGATGGTGGTGAAGTGTGAACGCATGGCTCAAGCAATGATTCTCCCCGCCACACGAAGTAGGAGTGGTCTCCCAGACTGGCAAGCTTTGTACCAAATGGCCAACGTGGAGAAATGGAAGGCACACTGGACCGGAACAGAGATCGATTAATAAGTCGATCTCAATCCCAAACATGTGGTAACGGGGAATTTGACACTACCATACCCTCACATCATTTACCCAATTTTTCAAAGAAACTGTGAGTATTGAGGGGAAATAGGCGGATATCGGCAAAGGCTTCATGGGTGTCCTACTTCATGTAGAAGAATCAAGTAAAAGGTAACCCCCCACGATTTTGACCTCACACCAATTTGGAAATCCAAAACTGTTAATAGGAGAAAGTGACCCACGATTGCGCTTGAGATGGATCCATGAGCAACGCTTGGAGTCAAAAGCGGATGCAGTGTATGTTCTTCCACAACCGAGCGACCGACCCGTGGCTCTGTAGAAGGCGATTCTGCCAAAGTGTCAGATTAATGAAGGAGGGTTACAGTACTCTCCAAAGACAAGCCTCAAGCGTTGTAGAAATAAATGTTGAGGTCTAAAGACTTTTGGTGTTAATTAATCCGTCCCCTTATTCGAATTCCATTCAGAATTGTAGCGGCCTAATGAATGCGTAGGAGGCGTGTATTAGGTTGTAAGGAAAGTTCTAGCCGTTCCCACGCACGCGCCATATGAATTCAAATTTTGGCGGCTGTCCATTCAGATTAATCGACATATCGTGTTCCTTAAGAAGTCACTAGTTGCTCTTTCTGTCATAGCGCTTCCCCCCAAAGTCTGTGAAGTTTTGGAATCCTTAGGAGTTTTTTTTTT
>UZAF01016187.1:73553-119976 GCA_900617895.1 Haemonchus placei
AAAAAAAATGTGACTTTGAGATGAGTTATAACTTTTTGAAAAATAGCTGACGAAACGGCCAGAACTTTCCTTACAACCTACAATGACTTGCGGTGGCAAGCCGATGTCGAACCAGTGCTTTTATCCTCCCAGATGAATCTGGTACCAGCCGGCCGACCACGGAGAGATGGAAGGCTTGGCTGGCCTAGGTCGATGTGGATCTGGGATTCGAACTCGTGATCATATGTATTAGATAGTGCGCCACTACACCACCTACTAGGTCTTCAAAGGAGTAATAAGAGAGTTATATGAGGAAGGTCGTCTTCCCCGATACGACTCGGTATCCACTTGCAATTAATTTGTTGAATGATATCTCTCTAGCTCTATCTACCGTGTCATCGAAGAGGAATTTCCATAGAAGGAACTTTGCTTAGCCATAATTAAAAAAAAGGGTTTTTCTTAAGCAGCATGAATCAGCATTAATGAACTGGTAAGAGCAAAGCTCTTCTTAGCTTCTAATCAATGACTAGAGACTTCTATGAAATCAGTTTCATAAAGCCGACGCATAGACATGGTTACTGTTCTGAATGGACAGAGCTCACCTCGAAGCTACTCATATCACTGGCTCATAATAAACCTCGATCAAAACATTTCATACACAAGTTGCTTAGCTCTCTTATGACTTCCACAAAAATAGAAAATATTGAAGGTAGAATGTTAAGGGATCGACTCCAACCTGCTTCCATTGCGTCATAACTCTTTTTCTACTCGTTCGACTTACTTGGGTGACAGAGCTTCGCTATGGTCACCAAGTTGTTGTGGGAGATCATAGATTTTTCACAAGAAAGGCGTACTTTCAAGGAGATGGATAAAGCAATGGAGTCAAAAGGATAGACATAAGAAGAAGTCTTTCTTTCCTACTTCCCTACTCATTCGTTCTCAGTTTCTTCATCACAGCAAGACCATAATCGCACCAATTCATTTGTGAAGTTTTCCTCTACCTCGTCGTCATTTTCATGGGAGGATTACTCGAAGTGGGAGTATAGAAATGTCCTTTTTCGAAGAGGAAAACATGGTGTTCTTCGGGGGCATATTCGAGATTCAAAAGAATGACTCTATCGTCTCAGAAAACAGCCATCGTCGAAGCGAAACTCAATATCCTGAGATCCTCGACTTTCTACAGTAAGATCTCGTTCGAAATTCAAAATATCGCATTCAATTAAAAATTTATATTATTCGAGTCAAAAAAGAAAGGGAAGGTGCGAAGTAGGCAACAGCCAGACAATGGTGAATAAATGAAATGTTGTTTACTGGGAAACAAGAAATGCCTTGCCCTGTTAACAGCTGATGGTATGGAGTGAACACGAACGTTGCAGTGCTAAGTGCTTGCACGGGTTATTTTTTGATAGTACTACTTCCTATTCAGGGACCATCCGTTAACTGGTTCCACTTCGAGATTCCCTGCCTTATCACATCGTGATCTGTGCCACTAGAAACCAGTACCTAGAATGTATAGAAATGTCCAAACCAGAAACCAAAAGAGACTATGTACTCGTAACGTTTCCAGAAAGGTGCTCTTATACAAGGAGCTGCTATGTCGACACGTCGAGGGAGATAGGGGATGGAAAATGGCGACGTCGCTACGACACACTACACTGGCATGGCGCCTAGTTACATCACTCTATACTACCTAGCCCAGATGGCGGGACGCGCCCTCCCTCTTGGCATGAACTATACCTTCCTTTCTGATAGTTATCGAACCTGTAGGCTTGCTCAAAATCTACTACGAAGCCTCAAAATCAATCGGTGTGCTTTTGAAAGTTGTCCAAAGGTGTTTATGGCGTATGGATGCCATAAGGCACTCCATGATTTGGTAAGAGCAGTAGAGCAGTTGTTTTCACAAGAAATTCTAAAATAAACAATATTTGGTGCAAGACCGTGATGCTGAACATGAAAAACTGCATCTTCTGATTCCAAGATTTAAAAAAAAACAACTATAGGGACGGGAGCTTCACTGCGGAGGTCTTGGTGAATCCTCTCTGCTTTTTTCGGTACCAACACATCGTCTATCACCTCTGCTTCCATTTTTCATTCACGCTCATATTGTCCCACGCTCTATTGTCCTGTTTATTGGGTCTGCTATTGAGCTATTTATTTCGAACCCACATCTTCCTATACCCTACTATGACAAGTAAAGCCAATACTGCGCCCAGCCTTAATTGAGAAGATTGGAGCTTCATATGAGTTAGCTCGGTTAGCTTTCTTGGAGGCTTCCCTTCTTCCATCGACATAAATCAATGGATCGAAACGAAATGGCTAATGAACATGTAAGAAAAATTACAAAAAGTAGCGCATTCCACACATATATTCTATATTTCGAAGCGATGGTAGTGCAATGGCAAGTGACCCACCATCGCACACGCATGGTCGCGGGTTCGATCTAGGGTTGATGTTCGCCTGGGTCAACCACGCCTTTTATCTATGTGGGGTCTATGAATTGGTATCAGACGTGTATGGGAAAATAAAAGCACTGACTTGGCTGACTACAGCGAATCATTATATGGACTACACATATATATCCCAAATTCGTTAATTTAGTATGGAGACAACCAAGTGGTAGTCCAAGAGTGCCAAGCCCAGGAGGTATGATGGATGTGACAGACTTTTATGTGGTCGACATTCCCTCGGCAACGTCAATGGTTTTGTGGCAATAGCCGAAATTTTCTGCCGGTAGTCAGGTCTTCCTTTTCATGAATCACGACTGCATGCAAATGGGTCCGACAAGTGCAGTATGCCGTTCGGGTGTACCGCATCCCCAGGACTTCCTAGTTGATTTTACATATTTTCAACGAGTCCCCAAAATAGCGTGGGGCCTGGCATTACCACTGTGCGAGATTCCTACTAAACAACGTCTGCCTAACGCAAATCAGCTTTGTTCAAGTCAGTTAATACGCTCGTGTGTATGCTGTATGCACATTCAATGAGAGAAGCCTTTCCTTTCCTCAGCAGGAAGTACTTGTTACCTTGTCACGTATGCTCATAACTAGGTCCACCAAAGCCTGGGAACCAGAAGAAAGATAAAGTTTCAGAAATGTGTAAGGTTCGAGATATAAAGGGTGCCCAAACTAAGCGAAGCTCCGCTTTGAATGGGCGGGGCGTAATTCCAGATGAAAGGTTTTGTTTTTGCAAAAGTTCATAATTTTTTCGGAAATGTTCTAGAATCAGGAAAAAGATTTGGTTGGATATTGTTGAAGGAAGGATGGACGAATTTCCATAGTGGATGCAGAGTTCGCTGAGGTGGAGGAACTAGATAACTTTCAAAAACGCCTTACAAACAGGAAATATGGTTAGAGGCCGTATAGAGAGGGACGGTCGAATCTTCACCGTTGGTTGAGTGCGTGGTGGGCGGAGCTAGAAGTCTGTCCGTCTGTGGAATCACATATTACCTGACAAACCACTTAGAAAGGTCGGGTCAAATTTTGTATGGGTTTTTTTGGGCAGGATAAAAAGAGCACATGTGAGGCTTCCGTTCACGTGGGGTGCCGGAATGAAACACTGCAAAGGAGAGAACTTTAATTGGTTCCAAAACAGCCCAGACACCGGGAAGAAATGATCAAAGGGAAGTAATGGTCAATAAATGAAACGAAAGAGACATATGCATGGAGGGTGGTCTGTTCCTTCCACACGTGTTGATAGGAGAAACGAGAAATTTCATCTCACATTTTACTTGATCGTTTTTCGAATATGCGAAAAGACAAGAATTGCCTGGTTCGAGATGGAAGCATTGTTCACTGGTAGTTTGTGAGCCTTGTATTACATTTCTCCACACATAAGCATCAACCTCAACATCATGAAAGCTATTGGGTTGATGCATAATTATTGCGGATTTTTTCAGCAAACTTTACTTGAAGAAAAGGTAGAAATATCTAGCGAAGACATGTTCAAATAATTACTCTGGAACATCTCCACCGTCCACGTGAAGCCCTGCCTCCCATTTGCTAGGCGGTCGGATTCCAAAGACGAAGAAGTTTCGATTCCTGGAGGCGATCACACCTTGACTTAGCCCTCAAACCATCCACTTCGTCGGGAGTTCTGTTCGTTAACCAATTTTTCAACGGGCGACCAACGTGATAATCCATAGGAGTTTCTAATGGTGAATAGGGCAACCGTAGAAGCGGATTCCATCCCTTGTTCGGCTTTTACTGACTGTTTCATCGCCGAGAAGTTTGTTGAAATCACGTTATGAGTGTGCCGCCCTCCAACATTTCTCGAAGTAATAGAGCATAATTCGGCGTATATGAAGATGACTTTCTAGAAGCATTTCTATTAAGGGAAGCGAGAAGATTATTTCTACAAAAATCCCGAATTCAAAAGTTTAATTTTATCGAGAGAAAAGAAGCCGCGAAAAAGTCTGCAATAATTATGCACCAATCTAGTAATATCGTGTTCGGCCAAGAACTTTACGAGCAGTTAGTACGCCACTACGATTCTGAATGGAAGTCGAGGGCGGGAGCGCATCCCTCAGACGGGATTGATTAACGCCAAAAACTTTATCCTTTAACATTAACCTGCAATCTGGTCATATTCCAGTTGTCCCAAAGAGCTTGAACTCAAAATCAACTAGAAATAGAGACACTGGTACTTCTAAAATTTCGTTTCTTTTTGCCAAGTCTCAAGTGTACGATTGCTGATGCCGAACACAGTGAAGGAGAAAAAGGTCGGAAGATGCGAATGACACCATGCTGATTAATCTCGTGGATACTGCTACCTTGCAGTCAAATAGAGTCGGATAGTGTGAAATAAGCTTCAGTTATACCAGTATCAAAGTTTCGTGCGATTTGGTCCACTGAGAAAAGTTATGAACAAAAAAGCGTTTGGCCGAATACTTTTCAGCGCTGCTGTATATTATATTCTACGAAGCGGAAGAATAGCTTTACCACAGTAGCCCTGATGATATATGATCAGAGAGGAAAAGTGCAATTGAAGGATAGATCAGTTAAAGCCCGCTCTATCAATCTACATAGAAGGAGTATCCCACACCTTCCGCTGCCACGTCAAGCAGAGAGCGGAAGGGGATGCTCATGCTGTTACTTTCCTGCCAAAATTTTTCATTATCTCAGACTAAATAACCTTCAATCAGGTTCTCGATAGTGCGAACGTCGGAGGCCGCCCTGACAGAATTCAATCTAGGAAATTTGCATATCCCATAAAGGAAGTTGGTGAGCCTTCAGCCATCCTTAAGCATCGCTTTCAATTTCGTTTGGAAGTGAAGGACTGCAAAATTGGAGAATTGAAGAAAGCCTATAGATCATGAAAAATAGCGAGGCTATTCACAGAATCCATAGGGTTTAGAACTTCCGATAAAAAGTGTATCTNTCTGTTCCTACGTAAATACTCCCCCGTACTGAAGTTAATCGGTTATTGACATGACGGTCTGCTAGCCCTTTTGGTTTGCTCGCCTTATCCTGTCCTAGGGGTCCAAGGCAAGTGAAGCTGGCCTAATCACGGATCTTTTCAGAGAAATCTCAAGCTAGCAATGAAAGTAAGAAGATTCAGTACTACTCCTCTGGAAAACTTGCCACTTATTCGTGTTTACGCTCTGTGTTGAAGCATTAGCATGTGAATTGTGCTCAAACGGCTAATAATATATGCAATTCATCGTGCCGATGTTTGTGCGAAGATTTTCTTTCATTGAGAATACTCCTTGGTAGGCATTTGTAGTATCAATGTCAGAGTCAATGAAATCAATGAAGCTTCGAGGTGGCATCAGTCTTACGGATAAGCTAATAGCTACTGTGACACCTTAATATCATGTTTACAAGCCTTTTCTTACGTCAAAAATATTTTGCAGCTAATCTTCTCCATTTCAAGTTTAGAGAGAAGAGAGAAGTTTAAGCTTGAAGAAAGGGGGGGGGGGCCTTCTCTACAACACTGTCAGAAAACACAACTGGTGAAAGTGGGAAGTAGTGGTCTCATTATCATCCTGCTGTGACTAATTCGCCAAATAAGCCTGTTGCTTTATCGGTGTATGTACGTCTGTATATGTGTGTGTGTCGGTGTATGTATTTGCGTGTGAGTGTGTGTGCGTATGTGTATGTGTGTGTGTTCGGCTGCAAAATCGTAACTCCTGTTTCCGTGGACCTAGACCGTTCATATTAGGTAGGAGTACAAGCGGAAGGGTAGGAGCATTGATGGTAGGTAATAGTAATAACAATTGAGGAACAAATAAGGAGCCTTAAAAGGCTAATGCCGCAGAATCCGTCATTCAACTCGTGTTAACTTTGAAACTTTAGCACTCTGGTAGGTGGCGTGGAGCGTGAACAGACCGTGAATTATTATTACAGGGATTGATAACAGCTGGTAGGGACTTATAGCCATAGAATGTTAGAGCTGTTAGGTTTATAGCGCCTTCTGTGTTAACTGTGGAGACTTGGCACTTAGGTTTAGACGGCAGGTTTGCCGTCTTCTTTTGAACACATTTCAATTAGTTTTACTTAGAAATTGCACTCCGCTTGAAATGTTTCTCAAATGATAAGTATGAAGAAAAACCGGAAAACAGTCAATGAGACTTCTCAAATTATAAAAAACGGACAGAGAAGTGAGTCCCCCTCCCCCAGACCAAGCCATCCGAACAAGGCCCATCCAAAAGCGATTTTCGTAGCTCCAGCTCCGCAAATGAACAGTCAAACTGTTACAACTTCCCCACAACACATGATATTAAAATTCTTATCCAAAATCCATAATATAGCGAAAATAACATGTCGATCAACAAAGCCCTCAAAAATCATGAAAATTCAGAATTCCGAGCTTAAAAGCCATCTGAAGTAAACAATCTGGAATAAAGCCATCTGGAACTACATCACAGATGAAACGAATCCAGCTGACTCCAATTATAATGGGATTTTACAACAGCGCGATACACACATTTGTCATTTCCTCATTGCAGTACCACTTTCTTGCACTAAGGCCAGCTAGATGGTGAAGCTCGACAAGGACCGTTACAATTCAAGGGGAACAGACCAATTAACGTAAAAAAANNNNAAAAAAACTGCTAATAGAAAAGAAATAAACAAGCAACAACAAATTGCATGACTGAAATCGCTAGCAAAACAGTAACAATTGCCATGGTAAAGTGCCCAACAGTATACCCCCCATATCATGACAACCTTCTTCCAACAAACCAAAACCATGCATAGAGCTCCCACAGAAAAAGAATACAAAAAACCACACTAGGAAATACCACAGTAAAGGGGAAAATATGATTGAGACATGCTTTTGAAAAGTAACAAAATTAGGATTTAAGTTAAACCAAGCCTATATTTGTTTCTCAGCACAACGGACTTCCCCACTGCTTCCTCGTCATTCGAACGATCCAATGTGCCTAGGTGCGCTCTCGAGAAGCTTCATTGGAATCACCTTATTGACACAACTCACTTGAGGCTAATAAATAACTTAATAGCTAATATCTCAGCAAATCCGCTACTCTCTGACCACCAGATTCGGCCCTGTGAGTGAAAGCAATTCAATCGGTTGTGCACAGCCACTATGGTATTGTCAAACTCGTGAGAAACTCTATTGATTAAGTGATTCAAATGTGATTTGTCAGCGCAGCTTCCACATCACATGCTTTCCCAACAGAATGCGCTTTGATTATGTGGGGTAATGCCCCGTCCCGATAACCTCAGTTCTAGCGCCAAAACGGTTCCCAATGTCACAACAATAGGGCACTTTTTTTCGTTGATTATCGTGTGCTGGAATGGCCAATGAACTTAATCACAAATCAAGTTGATAAAAACGGATCAGGAGTTATAACTATCATCGATATTAACTCTAATATTTGTATTTGAGCGGTCGAATCTTTAAAAATTCGTCCAACGTCTCATCCGTTACATTTTTTCGTCGTTCTTGCATTTCCATTATTACTTTTGTGACCTCTTCGATAGCCAGTTTTTTCAGCTCTCCAGTCAGCATCTCACCAGACGTATACTGCTGAAAAACATATCTCCTTATAAGAAAACGAGAAAGTCTACTCATTTCTTTTCTGATAGTTGTTTACAACGTTGTGTTGAACCAAAATAATTTAGGATTGCAGTGAGAGATAGCTAGTGGTTCCGCACCGAAACAGCATGATGGTTCAACTGGTTGGCAGTTTTCCGAAGAATTTTTTTCTTTTTTTCGGTACAACACACATCTATTTCTATTTCTTACAATGTTTAGAGAATATTTACAGCTGAAGAACCGTGAAAATACTCAGTGAAACCCGTTACCAAGACTAGTCATTATCCATATCATCCGTTACTTGTAATAAGCGAAGAAGACTCTGTCTTGTGAATGGGCGCGGGGCGCGCCTGCTCTGCGTTTACAACAGAAGTTAGTCGATACCACCGGACGAGTAGTCCCCCGGTCGCTGGCTCGCTCGACCGGTCGATCGCTTGCTCGCGGGCCTAATCGCGGACTATGAAAGCAGCCATGAAGACTGCACCAATGTTCGGTACTACCCTTCGAGATTCCGTGGAACACTGATTATGAACAGCCTTTTGCAAGTATCAGCTAGACCGATTATGAAAAACAAGTACATCAAGGAGCTTTACGACTAGTGTGCCAACATTCAACTTGACCACTATGTAAAAGCCACCCTTTCCCACTGACACCACTTCTCTCCGGACACAGAATAACGTATGGTGTTCAATTAATGCCTGGCGTCGAGCATTTTCAGAAAAAGTGACTTCCTCAATCCAGGTTAGATAAAAGCCACAAATGTAAACTATGAGCAAGCTATTCCCAACGTTGGCAGTGATCATTCAAAGAGAAAATCCACGATAAAGAAGGTTCCTGAAATCCTGGGATGAACCTGTGACTCCAAAGGGCTCGGGGCGGAAAACGGCCTAGATAGGGACCGCACAGAGGCAGCTTACTGTAGCCATCCGTATGCAACAGTACAAACATTTAAACAGCTCGTCCAAATACCACTTCTATGCAACTTTTGTCGCACAATCCTGTCTGACCACTGATTTTACGACTTTTTTGAAGCCTAATTTTCTTCTGAGTATGTGATTGACTCGTTTTCTTCGAAAACTTGGCAATAAGCTGAAGTATCACCTCCATTATTCTACTACTTGTGTTCCTACTATTTCTGTGAAACTGAATATACCAAAGTGAACTGTGCTTTGAGCAGAGCAACTCTGGGAAGGCAAACCTTCCTTATTTCTTCCAGACGCTCATCATCGTCCATGAAAAATCGAAGAAACTGATAACTTGTATCCACATCACAATTTCCTCCTAACGCACGATGCTCTTCTATAGACGCTTGACCGCCAGAGAATGCGTACTTATTGATCTGAATTTGGTTACCAGTTCATAACAGCATACGCCACATGCGTAGGAAATCAATGTCCTTGGACACCAACTAGAAGAAGACTCGGAGCAAACCTTGTTTTTAATCTGCTTAGCAGTATCACTGAGGTAAATGCACGAATTCGAATCGCTAGCTGCCATTTTCGTTTGGGCACCCTGCAAATTTCAGAACAAAATAATGGAGGGAAATCTGGTAAGAAAAATTTAAAATTCTGATACACCTGAGATTACACAAACCTGCAGAGCTGGGAGGAATGTCGAGTAAATAAGAGAAGGTTTCGGGAATTTAAGTCGTGGCGCTACATCCCTAGTCATTCGGAAGTACGGATCCTGAAATTTACGAGGAATCTACTGTGAAAAAGCACTAGATGACTTTGTGACGTTGTGTTGCATCCATCAACTAGAGTCGAAAAAAGCCTAAAGTTTTAAAGCGTATCCATATAAAACCATTTCGTCCGACTTGAAGAGCTTAAATTTCTATTGAGTTCTGGGAAAACAGCGCCTTCGAGCAGTCCGACAGAGCAGTCTTTCAACTTCTAGGCAAACCATTCAGACGACTTAGATAAAAAGGCTTAAAAAGAATGCAGGTGAAATCTACACCGAATCAGACTTTCACTCACTACGGTGTCTCCAGCAAGAGGTCTTTCTACAAGGCTTCAAATTCAAAAAAGGAACTTTAAAATTGTCACCTGTCGCTGTCACCCACCCACCCAAACCACAGCCCAGTACATTCCCACTATTGTCACGTCCTCAAGAAGCGGTGAGTGGATACAACGACTCCCGAGAACCGGGGCAGAAAACGGAATCGTAGAAATACTTCCAACAACAACCGTTTACCGAAACTGAAAACTACGGAAGCCGAACATACATGGCTTATTTGGTCGAAACCACATGTATTTTGAAGGTCGCAATTAGCTGCACAAGTGACTGTAGCAGTATGGTACTGTCTACATACACACTTAACAGTACACCTCTACGATCTCGCTCATATTTACAAAGCAATAAAGATCGACAGCAAAGAAAAGGACACCACATTCAGACCAACTAGACAGAAAGGCTATAGCTAACAATACTTTCAAAAAAAACTAGTAGAGGATGCTGAGGAAAATTGATCTACTATCGACAGAGCAAGGGGACTTGAGAGAACTACTTACAAACCCCCATGAAAACGTATGTTTCTGATATGTCTCTCTTACTATATTCCACGCAATATTCAAGACGATACGAAACCCCTCCAACTAAACAAAGTCTCCGCTCGCTTGCTGCAACTTGGCAAGTACAACAACCCAGGATCTCTGCTATCGAAAAATCCCACTTCACTGGAAACGTTTCTTATTTCATCAAAATTTCTCTATAACTCGCACAACAGCAACCTGTTTAAATGCTGTTTTTATTTAGAAACTGCGTACGATAAGTGAAAAGTAAAAAACGTGATGGAGCATCGAATCGATATCGTACCTGATCAATAGCACACGGAATGAGGCATGGAATATCCGTCTTGTTACCGAAAATGTGAGGAAATGATGAAGCGAAACATGGCGCTGCTTCAATTGCAGGGAATGCCGCCTAAAAAATGTCGCTTATCAGATGATTTAAAAAAAGTGTAAAATAAGATTGGAACGGGAATGAAAGGAGAGGTAAATAGATATATAATATAAGGTTATGAGACATATTTGCAGCTCCATCACAGCTGAAATTCAGCTGCGAAGTAAGTTTCCAAATGTCAGGATTTTACAATCAAGAGAAAATCTGTGGGAACAAAAACTGAAAAGGTCTCCAAAAATTAAGCGATGCCTCTTCGAAAAGAAGTCAAAAGCACTGGTCTAAAAAGAGCGACGGTCGTCTCCAGTTCTTGGCTTTTCCGTGGGTTTCTGCTACACAAAAACAGAAAGCAACTCCATTCACAAGTACCAAAGAACGCTTTAGCGCGTTCTAGCACAACAACCGATTGAAATCACAATAATATGGAAAAAGTAAACAAATGAGTAGCAATACATAGCCCGTGCCATGAATGGAATCATTATCAAGATATATACAGTAAAAAAAACATATAAGGTGATGAACCAATTCTCCCACGACTCACCTTCCCCATACTATCCTCAGGTGTGAAACCGAAAATGGCTCGAGCCTGATTTCCCGTGACCACTTTCCAGATCTTGCAGATGTTTTCGTAAAACGGTGGACTGTAAGTGAGAATTAAAATTAAATTTAAGCGCAAATTCAACTAGGCATTAAGTGTATACGCAAATTTATGAACTCTATGCGAACAAACAATGGGCATTAACTTCAAGAAAAAGTTGAGTGCGATAAGACTGACCACATATAGTCGAAGTCGTTGAACATGAACGTCTTCTCAGGATCGAAACCAACGGCAATTATGTCCTTCATGTTTTCTCTAGCCATTTTTTTCGACTCGTCTACCTTCATGTCTTTCCACAGAAATTTCTCGTCATCCGTAATCTGAATGGATGATAACAGCAAAAATTTCAATTGAGTAAATAGAACATTGCACTTCTATTCTCTTAAGATGGGACGACCTGACAGCCGACTACTACACAAGTTCGATGCTACGAAAGAAAAGACATGGTTTCGAGGGGGTTCACTTATTTCGAACCTCTTTGGGCACTAGTAGAACCAACGAGGATATAATCGAACCGCGGTAAAAGTCAATTACCTGGATGATGAGAGGCACGTCAAACACTTCCTGCAGCCACTTTGAAAACATGAAAGGAATCAGATGACCAAGGTGAAGACTTCCAGAAGAAGGACCACGACCAGTATACAGAAAGAACGGTTTCCCTTGTTCTTTACGATCCAGAATCGCCGCAAAATCCCTAAATCTCACTCATTTTGTTGTTGTGGAAAACGTTATTTTACTTGTATGCATGAAACAGTTCTGCTACAGAAAAAGAAAATATTTCTGACCACTAATCTACTGCTGCTCACCTGTGAGCGAAGAACATTCCACGACGTAGCATTGGATGAGGTTCGTGCCCGGTGACTTTCTTGAACCGTTCCACGAGATCTTGGCCAAGCTTGCGACAGCCGAATTTCACTAAAGCAGCTTAATTTTCATGAAGATGCAAGGGACCTACAAACCCAACCAGCTCTACCCGAAAAACTAGCTTGGACATTCAGATAAAAACTTTTGCCTGAAATCAGCGTAAATTCTCACCTATTAACTTGTCGTAGTCCACACCAGTTGCGCTACTCGCCGCCACATCCCACGGTGTCACCAAGTCCTCCTTGTCCTCTTCTCTCTAAAGTGAACCGTAAACACTACAAGCAAAATAAAGTACATATAAATGGATGTGCATATTTTTATGATTCTATGTGAACACTCATTATTCTCAAATTCCTTCGAACGTACTTGGTCACCGTTGACTTGCATTAAATCGAGCCTATCCTTGACTTCTGGGTCTGTGGACATGACTGCAATGAAATGCAATCCTTTTAACCAGAGGTACTATTGGACCTTAATAAGACCTGCTAAAGAATAAGAAACGACGCAATAGCTATAACAGATATAGAGCGTTTAGGACGTCTAAAGGGCTTATATGAATACCATAAGTGTACACCATCGCAATGAAATATTTATTCACAAAATTCACTATCTCGCTGGCAAGATCACCCGCTTCTTCAAGTGGGTTTGGAGCATTCCCATCGGCACTTCCAAGGCAGCAGTTCTCTAGATTCCTGCAAATTGGAAGTTCAACTGTGCACACCGGTAAGAACGGTTGCTTTCTTCAATTCAAGCTTAGAAATACACCGAAGTGGAGGGCTTCAACCAATTTCGTAAAATTCTTCGATTGTAGGCTTAACATTAACAATTTTGATAGCTCTATGGAAAATATCGAGTTAACTCAAAAACAGTACACCTTATCACAACTCTGACTGATGACTTTTCAAATGATGATTAGGCACCCTTGTTGGTCGATTCAAAGTTACTTTAATGTCCTACAAGGTTTGATCCACTGCCTGCGAGTAATCAACACGCCTCAGGCAAGATGTTCTAGAGCAAGGTGTTTTCATAGCCGTTCAACGTTGCACCTTGCCAGGCAACATTTCGTAGGTCGTAAAATGATTGATAAGGAAACTAGAGCACTCCAACGCCTAATTCCAGCCATGGGGAACAGCTGTACAAAAACAAGATCAAGACATTACTGCCAACATAATTCGGAATCTAACAACAACACTGTTACAATTAGATATGTAGCCATGTTCCAATGACTTTGACTTTGTTACAGCACGGAATTATGCATTGAGTTCAAGTCCCTCTTCTTGGTGCAGCACCATTGAAAGAGCCCCAAATTTCCCTTAACCCCACGCAATTCTTGAAATTCAAGCGTCTATCACTGCTTGCACCAAAACCACAAGTTCGCGCTTCTGAACTGAACAATCTCTCGCCATAGAGTTTTTGCATAAAAATCACTGTCTTGAATAATTAATAGAAAAGCATGTCATATAGATCGAACAATCAAGTATCTTTCCAGTAATGACGGAAAGTTGTGTTTTATAAAAAAGGACGGAGCCACTAGCGTTAATCAACACTGTTTCGGGATGTGCCGACTCATTGGACTTTCATTCAGAATCATAGTGGCGTACTTGATGCGTTTTTGACTTATACAACGATCTACCTTTACCAGCCATACACAAGCAAGTGAATTAATATTGTAGACGAGTATGATACCAAATAATCGACCTCCGGAGTTTTATATATTACCTAGAAAGTTGTGATCCTCAACTTTCTCCTCCTTTCATTGCACGAGTCTTTCAAAAATGAGTGGGTAACTTCAAAAGCCTACGGCTATATGTTAGAATTAGAAGCCCACGGCGACACCATATTCCTTTGAAGAGAACTCTACTTCAAAGGAAGCCGTCAAACTATCTCCATTACATTAGTATACCTCAAATCCTTCGCTGAATCAAATTTTATTCATTCCAATTGCGTTACTTTTCTCGGAATTCGATGTCTTGGAATAGCACTGATATCTACTGCGTCTGCGTTGTAGTGAAGTCGCATGTGAACATAAATGCTCGATGTTCGGTAAAGCGCACTTGTGACTCAGAGTGTTCCACGCCTAATGAAGTTGGTGATAGATAGGTTAATGAGTTCAGGTAATACTGTTGAAGTATACAAATCTTTTCGCAGATCCTGAACCATTATGAATATCCTATTATTCGCTCCTTCCCACTGACAATGAGTTGGATTACAAGAAATAGATTTATTGATGATGTATAATCCGGTGAGATATGAAAACAACTCAAATCCCATCTAACGAACTTCGAGAAATTTGGACGATCCTCACTGAATCCTACAGAATCAAGTCCTCTTGGAAGTTATCTGCCCTATTTACTTTGCACTACTCCATAACCTTTTTCACACCTTTGTGTCATCTAAATTGGGACAGGCAGACATAGATAAGCTGCTGACAGCTCAATCTTCACCGCTACATTTCAGCAAGCGCATACACACCAAAGACCAAAGAATATGGTACTCATAATCACTCTACACTAACTTGACTTGAGCACACATTGAAAAGCTCAAAGAATTCAGACAGCCGTTCTATGAACTGACACTTTTCATTATCGCATGAATTCATTTGATTAGTTGTCCCGGGAAAAATAGGGACACAACTGGCTACACAGAATCGATTCGAAACATCGTGCAATAGAAAGCAGCTTTTCTAGCCACCACACACTAACTTTGCTAATCTCAGAAAAGGAATGGAAACGCTACATGGCTATACATAACCCTATCAATGGAGAATTCTTTAAATGATCGTAGGATGGAAATGTAGGAATGTAACAAAAGATCGCCGCTGATGTATAGAAACAGATATATAGCAGGGCCTCTTCGGAGTACACCACCAAATTATTTAACCTCCATGTGCTATGACAAACCACCTCATTTCTTGGTAAAAAATCGTCTTCTTCAGTTTTCCCTGCCCAGACTAAGCAGGTCATTTATAAGTTAACTTTTCTGAAAAAAGGAGTAATGTGCAATCCTGGCCCAAATGGCAAGAGGAATCCAATAAGACAGATATAACACATCAACGTACTTCTCAAAGGCCTTCTTCAAAAACCCATCCGCCAAAAATAGCCTCATAGAGTACTCGAATTCATGAGTAACCCTTGAAACTGAAGAATCCTTGACAATGTGCCTCAAGGCCTCACAGGTGGCCCGGGCCGCCGAAGGCAATTACAGTACAGTAACCAGACGATACCACTGAGGACAAGGGGCGGGGAATGAAGATTGGCTATCACCGTTCACAAGTATCGCTTCTGGACTTCATCATCTAGTCAACTCCGACTCTATTCTGCAGATTTTTTGCTATTCAAGCTTTGTGAAAGAAATATTTCATGTCACATCAAAGATTAGTTGATGATTTTTTATCGGGCATTTATATTATGTATACGCTCGAACGGAACTGATTGTGTACTTTCTTTTTAGCATTTTCGAGAAAGACCTGCAAAGATATCCAAGCTTTATTCGCTTCAGATGGAATCGAGCCAGTGTGCATATCCTGCTTCTGCTGGCTTATTCGACGAACTGTCATGGATGTCTATACCACCAGCTGCCTATTACACCTATCCAGTATCAACAAATTGTCAAACAGGGTTGGTTCTACTTCAGAAAATTTTTAGTTCACGGCTCTCCAAAAGCTACGGTCCATAATTCCTGATCCCAGTGGACTTTCCATGGTTCCATGTGAGCACTTCAGTGAGCATCCGTTTCCTGGTTCGACCATTATCAGAGCAAAGAAACACCCAAATATAGGTCAAATCTGATGACCAGCAAGAATCTTTTATACCCCGCTCCCAACATTATACATTTCCAGGTACCCTATGTCTGTGCAACACCCTTTATCATATCCAAGCATGGCAAACTGCTGGTACGGCTACAATACGACAGGTAACATTTTCAACAAAGTTTGATCAAAAATGGAGAAGTGAAATAAGAAGTAGGTCACATGAAGTAGAAAAATGTGGCTCACTCATATCGACTGTAAAGAGCTACAAAGTATTAGTTTTAGGTATGCAAGCAGGAGGCAAGTTCAAGAAAAAACGCAACTTATTCACAAAACTACAGCTGAACATGCTTCAGCGAAGGTAACTATTATCACATTTTGAGAATTAGTAACAGTTCAAGACCAAAATTTCGTTTTCTCATGCTTTGAACTACTTTGCAGGTTTGCCGAAAAGGAGCATATAAGACAACCAGAGCGAGACAACTTCGCGCAAATGATTGGCCTTACTGGTGAACAGGTAACATTCGACTTTCGAGCACTATCCATTGAAGAAACTCGATTATTCTCCTTCGATACTACGCTAAAATACTACCCCAAGCTCCGTCAATTGCCATGACGACTGGATAAATTTTGAAAAATCAAGATGATTGAGCAAAATGTTGCGTCTGGGCTCACGCGATAGTAGGAACCACTGCTGTAGGTAATGTTCACCATTTGCGACCCTGTACTTCCCGACTGCAGCGAAAGAATTCGTGGTCCACACGATAGCTGTCATTTTTTTTAGTCGAATTTTGCTCAAGAGCAGTATAATGAATGCTCAAAATCATCTCGAAAGAGAAAATTACAAGAAACATGTTATAATTCCGCAGCCGTTCATACGTCCACACTATATTCTAGGTGAAAATTTGGTTCCAAAATCAACGGTATAAGCGCAAGCACAGAGAGAGCGGAAATCGGAATGCTGGAGTAAGCAGTTCGTCCGGGACTAACACAAGCATTTCCTCGTTATCTTCACCATCTCCACGAGACTCTCCCGATTCAGAAAACCAAAAGCGCAACGAGTGAGTCGATGTTTAACGTCATTTTATGATTTGAACTCATTTGAATTGCTTTGCGTGAATTTTGTGCCATGAACTAACTACCAAAGCCGAGTGGGAAAGGAATACTGGCGTACTTCATATTGAACGTTGATTAGACTTCTTCGTTGTTTAGCCAATCCGAAATAGGGATTCGAGCAGTATCAATGCAGAGCCAGAACGAAGTATCGGGATCCGGTCCCAACAATACCTTCCAACAGACTCAAAATTACTCACAGCTCTACTGGGGATCACAGGTAATGCCAGCCTATGCGATCAGCCCTAGTCTCTTCAGGGTACATAAAATATTCTGTCCTTCTGCTAAATTCGACAGCTCATTGAGCCACTAATTTTAGATGGCCTACTATCCAGCTCCTCCTCCAACCTTTCAAGCACAAAGCTACACCAATATTATTGACGAGAAACTATCCATATCATCTACCTCCGAAAACGATTTGGAGTTATAAAGTCTTCCCAAACCTTGCCTTCATTGCCTTGACGCTTGCCTACCAACATTGTATATATTATATTAGAATTGACTTGCATTATTGTGGTAACATATGTTCAGTAACTGTTTTCACCAGCATTTTTAGGACTTTGTCTCTGGTTTCCGAAACGCTGATCAAAGTTCTGCTTATTTAATAATAAAGAATAAAACTCACTACTGAACAGCCTGAATGGTGGCTCCACAAGCTGTCAATAACTACAGCGCCTTGAGATCTGTAATAGAAATAACGTGAAAACTGTAAACAAAAATACATAAGTGCAGTTTTGGAGCAAAACTGACCACGCCGGAACGTCAAAACATGCCAACCATTTCAGTGTCCTTGACCATATGTCTTTCACCTAAGCGACAATACAAATACTGTACTGGAATACATACTTCCAGTAATCTGCAAAGTACAATCACGTCACATGTTCATTGCAGAGCAGAATCTCTTAGCAAAGAGAACATAATGGTATGTCGGTAGAGGGTGAAAACCCACGATGGCTTCAAGCACGGTATAGGCGAAGCTGACAGTTAAACTTCTTTACTCGACCACAATAAAACCCAACAACATTTAACTTGTCAGTTGAAAAATATATTATAAGCAAATCAACAAGTTTATTCAATTTATTAAACGCGTCCTATAGAAGCATATAGGTAGTCTTTTTAAAAGCACTTCAGATCATTTTCAACATGAGACGAGACCATAAGAAGTATCCAAACATGAGGAAATGTAAAGGATTCTGCTGAGGAGTAAAAACGAAGCATTCATACTTAATATGTACATACAACACGCATCAGTGTACAACATCAATGTTAGAAAACAATAATTTAAAATGTCATCAGATGATACCGGTACAAAAAGTCAGTTAATTAACAAACCCGACCCAACAATAACAGATTCAGTCTGCAGCTGTGAACTTCAATACTTCGGGACTTCTTCTAGCCTTTCGAAGTCCATACTCTCAAACACGATATCCTTTTCAGGTTCCGGACCTTTTTCAACCTTGGTTTTCCTTTCTTCTGCCTTTCTTTCAGCTTCCGACTGTTCGGGTTCAACGGGCGTTGGTGGAAGCGTTTGCTGCTAGAAATCATAACATTAACTGCACTCCTTTTTACATCGGTAGTATTCGCTTGAAGTGAGAATGAAAGCAAATAAAGCAACAATCCCTAACAAGGGAGAAGAAACAAAAAATTCAAAAACAAAAAAAAAGGAATGAGACTAACCTGCACTTGACGACGGTATTCTTCCATGGCCTTCTCGTAATTGACACGCATCGATTCCATATTGCTAACATAGAAGTCATGGACGAATGTTGACATATGTACCGTGTTTTCAATCGATATCACTTCCCCGTCAGCTTCGTCCCCACTCTGAAGAAAACCAACATAATTTTTATGGTTACAAATGATCTAAAGAAAAAAGATCAAGATTTAAATCAGCCAAACTCACCCTCCTTTGTGTTGGATAAGGTTCGCTGGGAATGATAAGTAATCGAGGAGGTCGCTGACATAGCTGAAAGACAACAAATCAGAGCAGCTGATTTTTTGGAATCTTTCAAACCGAAAAAAGTACAATATTGAACGCCGGTGTAAGCTCGAAACAGTTCCGGAAGAGGTTGGCTCGACACAGTACATAAAGACCAAGTCGAGCTCGGGATAGCGCTACTACCAAACGACGCACGTCTCTGGAAAATTTCGGTCAATACAAAGTTCTAGTGTAGTAAAAATAAAAACGATTCCAAGATATTATTCTTCACACACCTTATGTGACCGATGTTGTTTGTCCTCACCAATGAGAGAATTATGTAGTCATTTTGTTGTCCTTGATATTTATCCACAGTAGAAATCTGAACAAATCTTCAGAAGTGTCTCGCAAAAATAGGACCTTGGATCATTTACATGGCGACAGCTGATTTGTGTGACTCTTGGTTATGCATTTCACAACATACTCATGATCCACATTTCAACTAAATTCTATGGCCCCAACAAAACCCTAACGCCTGGCTTCCGGCTTACTAATAGATTCTACACAAGAAGTTAGCCGTCTTTCACCATCAAAGCAACAAGGAAGCGAGATGGTCGTCGTGAAACTCTAGTGGTTGTGGCCGACGACCGCCTTGATCATGCGAACTTAGTCCCTACCACTCTCCACTACAAAACTAACAGAACTTCTGCGTTTGCAGACCGTTCTATTTTTGGATCAGAGAAAAATGGTCCACCCAGTTTGCTGCAGTAAGTGCCTTTCATTCAAGGAAGAAATGGTTCAGTAACCAAAAGCTTACCTTTGCTGGTGAACCAATGAGAGGGTTATTTGCACAGCGCCTTTCCACAACGTCGCGTATCAATTGGGCCTGCGAAACAAAGCAATAAAGCTATTATATTGAAGGAAGAGTATATGAAAGGTGCCGTTTCACAGAATGACAACAACTAACCTGCCCATTATAAGTAGTAATAATAGAGATCTTGTCGGAGGGGTAGCCAATAATGCGCATGTATGTGAACAATGCCACTGCGTATTCGGCTTCGCCCAGATTCTGAATTAAAGTTTAATTTTGTCCGACCAATTTGCAAATGAGTACACAACCAATATGGTTCTACAATCTAGGAAAGACGCACTTGGTAATAATAAGGACTGGGCTGGGATTCTCCTTGACCGTTGAAGTCTGGCACATCGATCAGCTGGTAATTGAACGCAAAACCGGCATTGGCAGTCTTCAAAGATTCAAGAAAATATTCAAAAGAAGGATGTTTCGAAATAAAATAGGGTTTTGGAAAAGCTCCTCTGCTGGAAGTGTGCCAAAAAACTGACCTGGAACTGAGGTAGAGCCTCGACGTGTGGGAGATTACCAAGATTTTTGTAACGCCAACTATACAGAGCAGCGATCCTAGAGTGATCAAATGATAAATATAATACAGTCAATATAACATTCCTTCGTAATTAAATTTGAGAGACGGAAGAAACCGAGTTCGCTTAGTTCGCAAATTGAAAACATGGCCTTAAAGCCTGTAAGCCTTGAAACCTGTGTATACTACGTGAGAGAAAAACGACAGTAGAGTGATAAGAAGTAATAAAAGCCAGTACTATGTGGTAATAACATAAGTTAGGCGAATTTCGTGCCTACTTTGCTCTACATATCAAGCGCTACTTTCTTGGAAGGCATTTTTTTTCTACTTCAACGTCAATTTGCACGAGACTTATCCCACAGTCGAATAAATTTATATCCAAGAAGGTAGGAAAAGTCTCGGTACGGCTTGTTTTGGGATGAAGATTGCCTTGAGTAGTTGGGCACTTCTAATTTCGAATAAATCAAGTAAAACGAGGGAGCCCTGTTTCGTCCGGCCAGTCCGACAGGCATTCATGAGAAACAGTGAAGAATATAATAGTTAGGACCTACCAAGCCTTACGAAAAAAGAGCAATCTTTCATAACTGGGAGAAATGTGAGGTAGGAGTGAGAAAACCAAAACATGCCTAAAGAAGAGCTCCGCTTTGTGACGTGAAAACAAATTGCAATTATGGATTATGTTTTGCGATAGATGGTCTAATATGACATGCAGATTTTACGTTAGCTAGCAAAATCAATAACGGAACTTAAAGTGAATTAACTCAAGCTGTGTCAAAGACTTTGGGTAGAGGGTTCAGGTAGACTTTCAGTTCGACTTTATTTCACGATTGCGGATAAGGTCACTGAGATTAGAAATTTCGCGCCGAAAAGACATATTAATTGGAAAAGTGTATGGAAACTTACTCTGCCCGTGCTCTTCCTTGTCTGTCAAGCTGCACATTGGGCACTCCGAGTCGGACAAAACGAGCAAACAGCGACTGCTCCATGTTCGAGTACTTTTGAAAGGCCTGATTTTGCACCACTGGTGGGAGCTGATGATGGTCTCCAATCATACACCATCGCTTCAGACGATTCCTTCCATCTTGTGGATTCTCAAAAATACAAAGATCAGTTGAGAAAAAAATAGCAGACAGAAATGGAGTCCCATAATAGCATGATGTATATGTATAATCAGATATGTCGCACGTGTGTATGAATTTGTTCTTCATTCAAAATTCCAGTGTTAGTAAACTACATTTCCCGGTCAGTCCACTATTCATAAAATATTCGAGCCTCAATGTGATCCTTTTTCTTCTACTGTGATATCAACTGCCACAAAACATATCCGTCCATCACCATATGGATATATTGACGAGTTGTTTATATCAACAAAAACACGAATAGTCATTGCCAAGGACTACATTACCGTCGATCTTAACGCTGATGTTCCTCTTATTCGTCTGAGCTCAAGCATTGAACTCCTTTTTCTATTGAGCCTACTTTTCTAGTGACATCTCTACGAGTGGAGCACCTAACTAAGCAGGTCGTTCTGCTCGTAGAGGTATCACTAGAAGAGTAGATTTAATAGAAAAAGGAGTTCAATTTTCAGCGGGTAATGACTGTTCACCACAACTGAAAGCAACAGAGCGAGACATCATCATCATAGGTGAGCGTAACTGTTAACGGATGTTGAATAGCAGTTGTACTCCTTCTTTGCACCGAGGTCTTCAAAAGCTCGCCGCCTAGTTTGAGGTGTTCCCCTCCAAGGATTTTCGTGATTAGAAATATATCTTGTGTACTGAAAAGGGCAAGATGCAAGAGATGCAAAAGTCAATTCAAACACACTGACTTTTTCAAAGAGAGGGACCAGGCGATGTAAGCCGGACATGCAATCATTACGGGGTAGCGTTTGCTCTGCCAGAAGAGGATCATGCACTAACAGCTTTTCTATTTATTCTCCAGATGTAGAATGCCCTGATACTCTTGACTACCAGTAAGACCCTCACTAATAAACTCTAGCTCCCAATAAAACCCTCACTAGTGAAACAAACGGTGTAATTTACCTGTAGTAACAAAGGAATGAATGTTTCGACTTCCAGTATTTGAGCTGCTTCCTCCATCAGAATGTTATCGTATCGGAATCCGAGCTGTACGAGCTCATTCCTTCTCAACGCTGCGTGAGTGCAAGTCATTGCAATGATCTTAGCTTCTTTCACCTTTAAAAAGCAATAACCAGTTAGAAAAGTTATTTTCAAAGCAGGAACTATTCAAATGTTTTTGGAAACTACTCACAAGTTCAAACGTACCAGGAGATATTCCGTTCTATCTCTGCCATTCCTTAGCAGCTCAAACGCACGAAACTCTTCCAGTTGCTCAAAAATGTGATTGATATGACGCCAGCAGCTGCGAGCTACTTCCATATCAGCTTTATACGACCCCTGAAGATATGTGGAATATCTGTGCTGGCGGCAACAGGCAAAAATGACTAATGCACTACTAAGAGATTTGGAAGCAAATAAAACGAATAAAAAGCAGAGACTGTTCAAAACCTACACTGAATAATGGATTGATATCACTGAAATACCCAGTGAAAGGAAAGACTTCAGCCACCAAGCCGTCCTTCTCAATCGAACATTTCTCCATGAATTCGTCCCATGCGCGACAGACCTATAAGAGCATGAACTGCGTGACTAGAATTCAACATAACACCCGGTCGAATTGGATAGTGAAAATGAGTAGATGAGAATCACAGATATCAAGAACAAGTCTCAAAAAAATTATGCAGCAGACGAAAAACTATACACATGTATTCGTACATTCAATAACCCTGACAGAAAAGCCCCCAATTTTGTGACGCTTATACTACGATACACCATTAGGGAAGACTTATACCCGTTCGTTCCATGGTTGTGGATTGCAACCTTTCTGCAATTTCTAGAGGGAACATGGGGGTCACATTAAGAATACAGGTCTCATTTCAAAAAACCGCTGCACTTGGAATCTTTCTCCAAGTATGAGAACTTCTGTCAGGAGAAACGAGCTCCTAACCAAAAACATTATTCAAAAAAAAACGTTTCACAATAACCACACAAGGTCCGCTTGAGTAGAGTAAGCATGAAAACGGGCGTACTGTAAAACGGAAGAAATGTCCCGCATTCTCACAAGTGTAAGACACATCCCCAATAACATTCATTGCATGCTGGAGACGCTCGACCTTAAAAGAATTTGCTGATGTTCGAAGAAACGTTGACGTTGCAGCAAAATAAAATTTCCACTAAACCAGTGATTACCTCAGAGAGTAGTCTCAGCCGCTCTTTGAGCACGTGGTTGACACGTCCGTAGCGTGAAAAATCTTTTTCGGTTTCCAAGCCTTCCTCGCCGTGTCCTAAAGGATCATAAGCATCCAATAGCATACACGATTTTATCTGCCAAGGTTCTGGCCATCTAGTGCTCAATCAATCCATGAACGAGAGCTGTATAATTGAAAACAACAGAAAAGATTTCTTTAGAAAAGAGAGGAGCACCCATGTAACCAAAGTATATACAAAGCTTCAAGCGAGTAGGACGAAAGAGGAACCACAGTTACTACTTGGAAGTATAGACAACAGAGAAACTCACCCATTCGAAGAAGATGCCTTTCATCAACATCGAGAGCTATGATCTTTTCGAAAAGCTGATTCAAAGCCTGGTTAGAATGAGTCACAATCAGGGTCCTCTGATGAGGCCAATTGTGATAGATGTTCGCGATGATTTGTACTGCCACGTCAGTCTTACCTGTTCCAGGCGGCCCAACGACCATGGTCAATCCAGGTTGCATACCAGCCTAAAGAATAGATAAATTGCACCACGCTGATCTTCACAAGTGAAAACGTCTGCTTACCTTGATAGCCTCGATTTGCGCAGAGGTGAATCTCACTTGGTTCTTGTTGGGGTATCTCATGTAAGGAGTTTGAGGTTCTCGCACCAGAGGCCTCACTTCAATCGATTTCTCACCTTCACTCTCACCCTTACGTATAAGGTCTTTGAAAGTCAACCTAAAACGAAGTTTGTTGATAAAATTCCATGGTGTGAAAATAACTGGATACAAAGAGGAAAAAGCATACTGAAATGGAGGTATCATCTTGTCGTCTTCAGCCGTTGCTTCAATTTTATAACCCGGGAACGACTCTTTCAGGTGCTCGAAGGAAAGGAAGGTGTCATTGAAGTCCAGTGAAGGTACAACATTGCTCATCCTGAAAAAAAGAGCGATCGAAATTGTTATTTTCACAAACTCGAATACACAAAATAACGTATACAAATTTTTTTTTGAAGAGAGGCTCGAAACTCATCTCCTTTTGAAACCAAGTCATTTTATTCGTCATTATGTAACATGATGTATACATGCTACATTATGAGATGTAGAGTCCTTTTAATATCCTCACTAGGAGCTTGAAAACTTTTCTCAAATCGTCTCTCAACGTGTATAGCACCCTAACAAAAGGCCATCAGACTCGATGGAAACTCTAATGGTAAACTGTCAACTGACTCAAGATGAGATATTCTTGTAAATATCTTTACTACATATTTCATTTCTAACTTTCGTTAAGGGCGGAAGTGGTGTAGTGGCAAAAGGCGCACTTCACACATGCACGGCCAAGAGTTTGAATCCCGAATCGATGTCCGCCCAGGCCAACGAAGCCTCCATCCCTCCGAGGTCGATTTATTGATACCAGGCTCGTCAAGGAAGCTAAAAGCACTGACTAGTACATAGGCAGGCCCTCGCAATTCACGGTATAGGCCACAAAAGCATTCGATACGCCTCTCGATTATGAATGGAAGTCGAAGGCATGGGCGCATTCCTCTGACGGGATTGAGTATTGACCCAAGACCTCATCCTTTAAAGTTCCGTTACTATTGTGAGGAATCGATACATTGCCCATAACACAAAAACAAATAGACAACTTTTAAATACTTGAAGCGTCAAAAATTAGAGGAATCGGCGAAAAACTAAGAGAATGCTATCGCCTGCCGCCGAGTGGTGAGAGATTCCTCAAGAGATACGTCAGAAGCGCGCCGAGTGGATCAACTTTTTCGTGAGAGTTGAAATCTACTTCATCATTGTGAAGTCACTGAATATTATTTCAGACCTACTCAACGAATTACAGGGGTCGGGGATAGTAAAACAACATTATTTCCCGGCTAATCTGGCTGAAAATCAACCTATCAATTAGCTATGAATATTTGGATCAGCTCGGGATCTAAGCCATAGCCCGATTGCTGAAGTGTAAGCTGTGAAAAACGTTGTCCAGTAGAAGCCGTTCTACACGTACTACGAATAGAACCAATTTCCCAAAGTGCTTGAAATTAAAACTCACTTTGAGTAGTGAGCTGAATCGGGTTCACCATAGCCTAGCACAATATCAGTTAACCAGTCAGGAACGACGCATTCGGTATTCAGAAGTTGTCGCATGGTTGCCAGAACAGCCTTGAAGTTGTTCGTTTTTGGATCACGACGAACCACAAGATTGAAGGTGTAGTAGACGTCCTGAAAACCAGCGTACACTATCCTATTCTAGCCGGCTCCAAAATGAAATTTGAAGATCAAAATAGATCAGAAGGGAGTAGACATTAAAAGATTGTAAGCTACCTCCGCGCCCTTCTCCGCTCGGTTCTCCATATCGATTCTGTATTGATTAGGATCTAGAAAAACCCGGTATCTTCGAATATCACCCTGGATTTGTGGCCGTTTCTCGTACGCCTCTGAAACGAGCACTTTCTATACAGTAATACACTGCAATACAAATCAGGGCAGGAGCGCTGTTCGTAGAACTCACCAAACTCTTCGATAACCTGTCCATTTTGATCCATCATCCCTTCTATCTCACATCCACGCACGTAGGTGACCTTAATACGTTGCTATTTCTTTCTCTTTGGATTTGAATAAAATACAAGTGATTCCAATACCTGAATCTGGTCTTTAAAAGGCTTTCTGACGTCATACTTAGTACCAACCGGCTGCTTAGAGCGGCAAGTGACCAGAAAACAAACATCATGTTTTCGCAAATCTAAAACCACCGATTTCTTTCGAATAATTCAGAGCTTCAGCACATAAAGTAGACGTAAGGAGGTAGTTCCTTGGGAAAAAAAGAAAAAAAATTGCGTAAACTGTTAACGCGAGAGCCACTTTGTATATAATACCTTATAACGTGTCTCCCTCGATGCGGATGAGGGGCGTGTCCTAGCCCGCCCCCTTGCATCATGCTGTTGCAATACATGGGTAAATGAAAGGTCAATGCCTCATCACGCCTTTTATATCCCCCTCTGTTCTGTTACAACGCACTATTGTGAAACACCTTGTTGTAGCAGGTTGCCTAAATGGCGAAGCAGTCTTTTCATCAATAAACCACTCGAAACCACTTCATGACTTGTCGACCTAATGATCGCGCCCTTCAATAAGGTTTCGAAAAATTTGCCGATCGCTTCCCTAGATCCGAGCTATCCCGACTTTGAATCGTACAGGAATTTCAACCAGAATCTCAATAGGAAACCGTTCAGACAGTTCAGTTCACCCTACAAACAAAATGAAATCCAGCTCAATTTAATTGCGTGCTGATATAAAAACCAGCATTGTAGGCGATAGGACCACTTATAGACACAATTTTGAAAGAATTGATACAAGGACACTGCCTTCACCGAACAGTAAATTTCCACTGCTGAAATGTAGAAAAACAAGCAAAATTAAAGAGTACATATCACCACATAGCCGTGGTCTACATCCCAACCTCTCCACAGTCTTAGCCAATAACACGGCCTCTGATAAGAAGCACTGAACACCTTTTTCGAGAAGCCATTATGAACCTTTGGATGCCCTTAAAAGCTGAAGCAGTGTTGGCAAAATTCAACGAATTCCTCCATCCTCATGCCCTCCTTCGGTCAGCTTCACTATCTCAATCAGCTCAATCACCCCTGACATCAGTATTCGAAACTCGGCCTGCTGGCACACATACAGCGCTACCGGTATTAACGTTTGTTAGGAATAATGCGAGCAATTTGTGGTATTGCTATTGATAAAACTGCCCTTAATAAATATTTGCTTCCGCTGAAGGATTGGTGAAGCCATTAATTCAGTTTTACTAACTTGTCATAACTTAACTCAAGCATCATAACAACACATGACTTACTTTCCCATTCCTGCTTGATATCTACTCGCCGTCCAACGTTGACTGAGAATTCACCTTTTACTATAGAAGGACTTTTATCACCAACGAAAGGTTTTCCAACCTAGAAAGAGTAATGCTGCTCAATCAACAATTTGGAAAAAGAAGGCATTCCTCAAAAAATGAAATTACTGAGAGCCAGGCATTTCAAAGTGTAATGTAGTTATGGAAATAATTACAACGTACCTCGACTATTTGAAATGAGTCAAGGAGAAGTGCCATACGGGCCCATCCTCCCCATACAGTCTCGTTACGAGTTTCATGTTTCCATGGTTTCATACGAAACAACACGTCTTCGAGATCCTGCCGAATTTCATCTGAAAACATGACTGAAGATGTGATCAGAATGGCTGACATCCACTGCAATGAATGGGCCAGCACGAAACATTCCTTCAAGATAGGGAGGTGTGGGATTTTGTATACGAGCAACAGGCCGTTGTATATGAAGGGTGGGCCGCACCTCGCAGCACGAAGTGTAAATGTAGAGTTTGAATTTCCAGTGAATCGTAAGTAGAGCGAAACCGTGCCTGTGTGTTATCATGCGACCGTGGGGTTGGGGATACAAAGTCCACTACCAGAGCCACACTACCAGAGCCAAAATGGACAGAAAAAAAACACCGAAACTATGAAGACCAAAACAAAAGAAATCGCTGTAGAAGTTCTGTTAGAAGCTAGGTGAGCAAAAAAGAGAAGGAGTTGGGAACTGCCATAGCGCATCAATGGAAGCACATTAATCTCGTACATATAGCTATAGTCTCTAGGATAGCAGGCAGCCTAGAAGCTATCTCATGAAAGTAAACAAGGTTTTGATTCCGCTAACAACAAGCTCTTGTAAGCATGACAAATCAATACGTTAAGCGGCTAAAAAAGGAATTAATCGCATAGTGAGGCTTACATGTTGATTCCAACTGGAAGAGATTGAAATTCCTCAGTAAATAGTCGTGTAAGGTGAGAAATTGTAAATTGAGCTTGTTCAAGGCAAGCACGCCTAAAACACGCGATTGAATTGAGTAAATAACCAACAAAAACTACATAAATTCAAAGTTGAGAGAATATGAAAGAGGTCGACATAACCTTCGCCGGAGTAGTTCTCATAAGGGACAATATTCTCATCCCAAATAACTTGTTCGGTGGGATAGAGCGGTTGTTCGTTAAGTTGCTGAAGCTGGTTCACCCGACGCTCACAATGTAACGTCTGTAACATCAGCGATGTGTTTAACTGAATTTATCTAGCGGACACTTTCTACACAAACGTTACTGATTTAGAGGTAAAAAAACTGAAGCTGTTTACAATAGTCTCCGTGAGAAACTCTTTGCTGCATTTATCCAATATTGATTCTTCACTATCAATAGGAGGAACGAGGTGAAGATACTCGGCAAATCGGTATATATCAGACTTTCTGCAACAAGTCAATGCTCTGAGTTGTCACTCGTATCATTCAAATTATAGACTAAATTGGACAGTCGCTGAAAAAGGTAAATTTTCGGTAAGCCTGACTGACTTCATTGATCCGAATTGTTTCATGAGTGCCTTCCTCGTATCCACACTACCAACGTTGAGCAAATAAAAATCAGGCATACTTTCTCTGAAAGTAAATTTCAACCAGAACATAGTCTTAACCAGCATTTAATCAATAATTAGCAATCGGAGCATTAATTACCTAAAATATTTGAAAGCGGCTTTCTGTAACTTGACGACGTGCTCGTAGTGTCTATCTGAAACCTGGAACAAAAAGTTTCGTATCAAACAAGAATGCAAAATGGGAAAAAAAGTGAAGTCCTTTTCCAGTAATTTATCTTATTAACTGGAAAAATATTATCTCCTCAAAACTTTCAACTCGATCATTTCCGGAAATTTTGCGTGAAGCAAAGAGAAGCTACAATTTTCGGGGACAGAATCACCAGCCGATGAAGAAACTTGGATACCTCCTTATGAGTAAGTTGTTGTCCCGTAATATCATTGATTTCGAATCGAGCATAGAATTTG
Source organism: Haemonchus placei (assembly GCA_900617895.1). Lineage (NCBI taxonomy): Eukaryota > Metazoa > Nematoda > Chromadorea > Rhabditida > Trichostrongylidae > Haemonchus > Haemonchus placei. Next base: position 103,211 of record UZAF01016187.1, read on the forward strand.
AGCATTTCGACAAGTTGGCAGAATAATGATCCGGTTTCCGAAGAGATCAGTTTGGAAAGCACACAATGTGTGATTAGCTTCGAAGAGTGCAGCAGAGCATTAAAGAATCGCCTAAAGTAGTAGAATATATTTTTCACCTGGTCTCATAAAAAGTTATGACAAAATTAAAGCTAGCCTTGTTGGAAGCAACGCCTCCAAATCAATAACAAGCTCGATGAACCGTTCGCAGTATCGAATTTCATCGAGGTCAACCTCTAAAAAAGCAAAAATGAGGCAGCGAACAGGAAGAGACTGAACTGAAAGCCCAATAAGATGCTAACCTTTGCTCTCATCATCGACTCGATCAAGAGTACGTTTAAAGCGTGCTATGAGATCCCACAAATAATTTCTCTCAAATCGAGCTTTGCGAGACTCTTCAGTGTCTTCTGCGTCTTGAGCAGCGATTTTGTTTGATAAATTCGTCCAATACTTCCTCAGCTTCTGTGAAGCTTTTATAAGTAAGAATTATTTAAAGCTCTTACGATGAGCAGAATGGATGAAATGATGAAAGTAGCTAACGATAACTCTAGAACCCGTTGTATAACCATATATGTCAAGAAATACATCAAAACTATAACCCCTCTTTTGAAGGTTCTAACCAGGGAGGGGTAGTCTACTTACCGTGGGACTTTGAATGGAGACCCAGATAAATCGATAGAGTTTTGAATGCTGTTTACGAAAATGGAAATTGAAACTGCAAAATGGTTCTCCTTAAAAAGTTATGGAGGCTCGAATTTTGCTTGACAGTAGTACAATTGGATATGCGAACTTGTCGCTACGTTAACAATCGCAAACGTGGCCTTGTGGTGATGGTCTCGCTTTATAGGCGTAGGGTGCGGGTTTGCTCTCCGCCATTGTCGGTATTTTTGCAAAAGTGTTTTTTCATTTCTTTAAAGGCTCTCTAACCTTCTCTGACATTTGTTTAAGTGATTTTCAACAACATGCCTTGCACCAGCTTCCCGCTCGACCACTAGATTTCGAGCTTTGAAACTTCTCAAGTTTGATAAAACTCTGAAATGTTGAACACCTAGACTGACGTATCACACTTGGCGGGTATTTGTTAAATCTTGAGACAAATGACTGTTTTGTCTCCGGTTGTAGAGGAGGATCATGTATAAGGTGGCAGTTAGTGAACAACATGTGTGCAGCATACATTACTTCAGCTTTTCCTATTAATGCTGAGTTCCCCACAAGCACCTTATACATACCGCGCACCTTGCTGTTAAATGTTTCTTCAAGTCAAAAATGAAATGGAGTCACACAGTTAAGGTGCAGAACCACACTTCCTTGGATTGGGGGGGGGGGGGGGGGGGGGGACGAGAGAAAATAAAAGCAGAAATAAGGTGTTCACTAAACGAATGTCAGAGAAGGTTCAGAGAGCCTTTAAAGAAATGAAAAAACACTTTTGCAAAATGCCGACGATGGCGGGGAGCAAACCCGCACCCTCAGCCTATGAAGCGAGGCCACTACCACCGTGACACGTCGCCACATGATACCGAGGCGACGAGTTCGCATATCCAAATAACACTACTGTCAAGCAAATTTCGAGCCCTCATAACTTTTTAAGGAAAACCATTTTGCAGTTTCAATTTCCATTTTCGTAAACAGCATTCAAGACTCTATCGATTTATCTGGGTCTCCATTCAAAGTCCCACGGTAATAGACTACCCTTCCTTGGTATGTGTCCAACAAAGTTGTTAAAGAAAAGTAAGGCTTGAAATGATCGACAACTAGCAAGTTACACGCCAGCTATAAATACATCCACGGCGTACATACCTTACTACCAGCGAACATATCCTCTCTCTGGCTCGGCAGCAAATTCGTCCAGATCGATATGTGGGTGAGTTTGTTCATCTGCTCCCGAACAATATCGACTTCCTTGAAGCTCGGTTATTTGAAAGTTCAACAAGACATGTAAGTCACAAACTCCATAAGCTTACCACTGAGTTGAAACTGTTCACTAAGAACGTTATAATCGCACACTGTTCGGCATTGCTTCGCGAATTTTCGTCTAACGATAACTCTAGAACCCGTTGTATAAAGCCAGGGAAATGTTCCGGTTTCTTCACAAAACACTGAAATCCGAAATAATCAGGTTATCAAAAAATTATCTGCAGTTAAGTATCAAACACGAATACCTGCCAAGCGTCAATTCTCTCTCTGAATTTTTCATTTAACATAACAACAATGGACATCACATGAGGTATACTAGCCTCCGCCGTGTAATTTGGCCATAAATAGCATTCAAGATATTGGCTGAAAACGAAACACCATTAAGATTGAACTGAGGATTTCATACCGCGATTTGTGAAAGCCTTCAAAATGGGAATAACTAATGATAACGACATTGCTTTTGATTGCTAGTCTTCACTTATAGAAGCTTCAACTGATAAAACCGTAGAGAGAAAAAGCTCTTTTTATCCGGCGTGCCTCCTAAGCGAAGGAATGAACCTCACCAAGGCGAAGTTCGCGATAAAATTACTTCTCATCTAATTCCCAGCAGCAATTAGTTCCCAGCCCTTCTCCACATATGCCTTCAAGAGCAATGATGTGTACAATCCCACAGGTGTAGGGATTATGCTTGTTCGTTCCGTTCTAAGTACTAGGAGATTACCGCTCACACAACACTGCGTGAGCTGATGGTGCAAAACGATCGAGTTCAAAACTTGTGCCATGTAGACAACTCTCGTCGGTTTGGATATTGCGAAATTTCCGCTTCCATTTTTTGCTATACTCTACGCTTTTGCGCAAAAGACATCTGGAACTAAATCACTAGGGCGATCACAGGGTCAAATTGTAGAACAGTAAAAAAGGTTAAGCCTGATATAAATCCTGTGAAATCCTACCTGAACTCTAGCATTATAATCTTCCTTGGACTGAAGTGCGTATCTATCATTTCGTGTTGATAAATTGTATCCACCAGAGGAGCAGAATATGGCGCATGCGTCTTCGAGAATGGTGCCCAGAATTTTGAAGCAACCTAAAGAGCAGTATTGCTCACAGTGAAATTTTACACAACAAATAAAAAGTCGCTATTTAATCGAACCTCGGTGATGGTTTCCTTCTGGAGCGCATCAACAGTGACAATTGAAGATGCCGTCTTTGACACTGTTTTCGCCACCATTTCTACTAAAAAGGACGATAAACAGATCCAGAAAGAGGCTTGACCGGAATTAACGAAAGGTCTAAGAATGATTTTCAGGTGACATGGGACAACACTAAAGACTGCCAAGGGCTAGCGATAGCCAGCTGAAAGGAATCACAACAAAAAACAAACAAAACATGAATGGATAACGCCTGCAGTTTTCGAAAGCTCAGCAAAATGACGTGATTTAAAAATGATACTCTGTATCTTGCGTATACCGCGCACTATTTACGCGCAAATTCTTGCCTTATATCTCGCATCTCACAGGGGAAAAGATGAAACGCTTTGGTGTCTGTGCAGGGTCAGCTGTACACCATGTATTATATGTATCTCCTAACTCTGTGCTCAAATTTGCATTCCCAATCTGCCTAACGATGATGGAGTACTAGGGGTTACTGTACCATACATTCACGGACGTTAAAATCCATCTAGTCTCCGGAAGAGTGGACTCAAAAGGTAGATATGAAAGCCTGTATCTTTCAAGCACAGATCTTTATTTCTCATACAATGTGTGCTACCAATTAGCGAAATAGGTCCCCCTGCTTTGGAGGACGTACAGAACTCGTCTCTCTAAGGAACCCGGAGGGTAATTTTCCAGGGGTTTCCTTCTGATCTCCCTATAACCCATGAGAGTTTGCCTCTAAGCCAACAAAGTACGTGAATCTTCTGCTCGAGTTATGTGCGAACTATCGGGTGGTTCCTCGCCCTTTAGCAGGAACCGAATTCTATCAACAGCAATAACCGCGATTTCGGGCACTATTTACCGTAGAGTAGAACTCTCTAAGTTGTCGACAAGTCATCTGCCTTCTGTAGGAAGGGAAGAGGACATCACTTTCAATTTGTTCAAAAGTTTCAAAGGTTTCGTTCTGGTCTTCCTCTATCTCAAAAGAAAAAAGAGGGTCGGACTCCAATCCAGTTAGCTGCTCGAATTGGACGTACAAATTACTGGTGGCTGCTCCACTTTGGCATAAATCCAATTCCATCAGAAGCAATGATATCAACGACTTTGGGCAGTATCTACCGTAGTTTAATTGACAAGTCCTACACCTTCCTACAGAAAGAACCGGGAACATCGCTCTCATATTATGTGATGTTACTCACAGTTCCTATGTACTGGTTTCGCAGAAGTAAAATTTTTAGGCAGTGGGCGTTGCAAAAGGGTTTGGGACATTATAGGTTCGATTCTAGAGGAACAAAAACAACAAGTCTCTTTCTCAGGTGCCAGTACTGGGTCCTAGGTAGGAAATGCTTCAAGCGTTTTTATCGCAAGTGTGGGGGATGTTAGCAGTCAATTTGGGGGTTCTGCTAGCTTCACACAAAAGTAAAAGGAAAGCGAGTATGTGCATCATGGATGCGAACCTTCGTCATTTGAATAAGAGAACTACACACATGCTTGTGCCGAATACTATTTCTGGACTAGTTGACCCACTAAGTCGAACAGCAAATCCCAGAGAGGGAATGCTCTGCTTCTTTAGTGTCAGACACACGAAAGAAATTGTGTAGACCGAAATATAAAGACAAAAAACTAAACCTCTGGGCGTTTGGTGCGCCCCACATTCGACTTTCATTCAAAATTGTAGCTGCATATTGAATGCATATGTGACCCATACAATGACTTGCGGTGGAGAGCCTATTTACAAGTCAGTGCTTTTGCCCTCTCAGGCATGTCTGGTGCCAACTAGCGGGATGGAAGGCCTGATTCCCCTAGAATGATAGTGCAGATCTCGAAAATCCTGCATAAGTCGCCCGAGTCAACGACTTCTTGATATCGATCGATGGTTACCCACATTGTAAGCTCCCAGTGAGAAGAGCTATGCTTAAGGACAATCGTGTGAAATCATGCTCACGTACACTACCCCCTAAACTTAACACCTCAGCTGGCTCGAGATCGAATAGGACCAAGCGTAAGGGTTACGGTAATCGAGGGCCGTACGCAGTTGCAGACATTTTCGCAGTGTTTTTACGTATCGCGCTTGGCCACGTTGATTAGAGTTCAGTTTATCACCGTATTAGCGAGGTTTCGTACTTTGCAAGTGCTCATTTAATCGTATCAAAGGCATAGTTCTGTGAAGGGGCATTTACTAGCAGCCACTGACTAATTTTGTGATGGAATATTTCAGCTGGATTCTTGACGGAACTGGAAAACTGGTAATTGACGGAAATGACATTTCGTAGGAAGCTTATTGAGTTACAATGGTTCTTCCGAACGAGGTGAGCTAACTATAACTCATCTCTGGAGTCATCTCCCTTTGCTGCTTTCTCCAAAAGATGACGCAAGGCGATAATTTCCATTTCAGGTTCAGCCGCGTACTCCTGGTTGGACTGTGTTTATTTCTAGTTTTCTTCGTGATGGTATATATGCAAGATAGAAATAGGGTAAAGCTCTTGCTGGATCATCATATTTGCAACATTTTGGGAGATTGTTCACGTTTCAGATTACGTTTTCGAAGAACCACGTCGCTGTGGATAATCCGCTTCCAGATGCATGGAAAGACAGTGATCTAGCCGGCAGTGTAGATCCTAACACCGTTTTCGTTGGTGAAGAGCTTGGTAATTATGAACCGAAGTCGCCAGAGATACCATCCAACCAACCAGGTATTTTGTTACTCCTTCAATAGAAACTCCTATTCTGTTGTTGAGTTTTTTTCACTTATAATGTACGGACAGGTTTTGTTCTGAATAATACACTCGCGGCCCGCGATGCTGTAGTGTTGTAAGAGTTACCAAACCAGTTATGAGATGGTCTTACTCGTTGTTTCCGCAAAGTCTATGCCATTGAGCATGCGCTGAGAGTGTGTGCGCTCATGTTTGAATATTGGCGAATCTCTGTTGCTATTTTATTGTCATCTATTGATCTCTCTTACTTTTGTAGACAATGCACCCTCTCAGTTTACATATAAGTATCAGTCGAGTCGTCCGGCATACGGTGGGCCTTCCTTGCGACCCACAGCCCCTCCCCTTCTTTATCAGCTTGGCTGATCGCCTGACTTACAATCACTTCCAACAAATCTCCATGGTAATGCATGATTATTGGCAACTTCTTGCCAAAGTCAAATCAAATAGTATATCTCGTTTTAAAAAAGCTCATTTTTCGATGTAAAAAATATGCTTTCTAATGCTTTTATAAACCCATTTTACATCGTCTCCATTTCTAACTTTTCCTGTCTACCGAGGATATTTTCAAGCGCAAAAACAAGTGGTAACAGGGGAATGAGGGAGTATTCAGAGGAACTTTTTAGCCCAATTCTGGATTTTTTGGTTAGACCTAAATGCTGAATGGGCTGGGGATTATGGTAATATGGTATGGGGTCCTTACTATTGAATGTCGCTGGTTTGCATGGATCAACTTTGTTATGTTGCTTTGCGATACATTACTATGACTGGCCTAAGAGGAAAATGGAAAGCTGAAACTGTGTCAAATGGACATGCGCCTGTTGGAAGTTTGAAAGTTGTTGTGTAGAAGTAACTGAAACCCCACTCCTTAACACATAATTTTAATAAATGAAAGTTTCTCTTTCTTTTTTATGAAATAAGAGTTAAATTTTAACACATTGACCCAACCCTCTTAACACGAAGCGGACGGAATTTGTGTAGACCTAATGTTAGGTTCCTCTATAATTACTGCTGCGACAATACATTCAAAAAATCAAAATTCAGCGCACTGTTACCGAGCACAAAATAGCACCAAAAACTTTTCCTTTTTTAAGCTACAGTTAGATAAACAGTCTAGTTAGTTACACATCAATGAGCTCCAGGGGAAATGTGAGGCTTGGTATGCCAGGGCGGGTGTCTTACCCTAGTTTTTTTTTTTACCTATTCATGCCCACGAGAGTGGCAGCCGCATAGTAGCTCCACTATTTGGCACGATTTTTCGTCTATAACTTTTTGTCAGCCCGCAATGGCAGCAGATGTGAATACAAACCGCACATGACAATCCTCTCGTTTTTGTTTGTATTCAATTCGCATTATCGGCTTTGATTACCGTCATGTGAATTCAGGTGAGGGCGGCGCGCCTGTATTTGTTACTGATGAAGCGGGTCTACGGGAATCGAAGCGGGCTGAACAGCAATACGGTTTTAATACATATGTCAGTGACATGATCTCTATGAACCGTACTATTCCCGATATACGAATGGAAGAGTGAGTATTTAATACAGCAGNTTTTTTTTCCTTCCAAGGTGAAGTTGAGTGAATGGACAGCTCATACTTTTCATGATCCGCAGACACATATATTTGCCAGTGATTTGTTCTTAATGACCGGTTGTTTTGTTGACTAAATCTGCTCCCTTCACAAGAATTGTTCTTTGCTCATGTTCCGTCTGTTCTCATGTGCCCAGGCGAATTTGAACAATCATGTTAGGTGGAGACTCATAAAATTTGACGACTGTAGGTCATACTTCATTGAAAAGATTAGCTAATCAACAAAATACGAGGAGGAGTACTTCCCTTATCTGGTTTTTGTGCTTCACCTCCTCTATATTAAAAACGAGATATCAAGTGGTCTCTTCTTAAGTTGTTTCTTTTTGGTGGTCCAAAATGAACTTCGATGTAGGCGCCCTTGATCTGATTTGGTTATGAGGATTTAGGCACTGCATCACCATGTAAAATGGCTATATGTAGCTTCTTTCTTCATAAGTGAATTAAACTCAGGCTCTCTTGCCTTGGCATTTCATGAACCCTTTAATTCAAAACACTTTTATACAATAGTGGTGTCTGTCGTCATTGCAGATGCAAACATTGGAATTATCCTGAGACACTTCCTACCGTCTCAGTGGTCATCGTTTTCCATAATGAAGGTTGGACGCCATTGCTGAGGACTGTACATTCCGTGTTACTTCGCTCACCACCTCAACTTATCAAAGAGATAGTGATGGTTGATGATTACTCAGATAAAGGTGTGCCCAATTTACGCTTCTTTCCTTACGATATATTTTTTTATCTTCAGTTTTCAGAACATTTGAAGGAAAAGCTAGACAAGTACGTCAAGCGATTTGATGGCAAGGTGAGTCCATATAATCTACGAGTAGTTCTAAAGTTCCATGTTAAGGTTTCCGATCAAAAAGTGCCTTAGATAGTTGGATTTTCACTGTAGATTAGCCTGTAAGTATAGGGTTGCCCTCAAATTCGCGTTTCCAGAATAAGCTGTGTTTTGAGGGCAGCTAACAGATTCATCACCTTGAATCATGCTCCACTTTAATGCTTTTAAGTATAATTTTCAGTTTTGCTTTTCAGTTTTCAGCTTGATCAGTATATGGTCACCCTATGGTAGTGAAAATTTATCACTCTAAACACAAAACAGCTAAGTATTTGTAGCTCTTACTGTTTTTGATATAACATCTAATAGCTTCCATGACATGTAGGAATTGAAATGTCGAAGTTTCATTGGCGAATACGTTCTAAACTTCAATGGTTGTCTGCTTGAGCTCTAATATTAGCTAAAACTCGCGATTATCAGCATAAATCTTCTTTGTAGTGATGCCACACAGATTCTGTATCAGTTTGAGATCGGGATCGGAGGCTGCTCGTGGCAGAGCCAGCATGTTTTGGTGTTACCACTTGTTCTTTGAGAAGTGAAGTGCATGAGAGCATTGTCTTAGGTGACATTGTTAAAACGACGCCGTTGGCTCATGAACGGCTAAATAAATGCTGTTTTTTTAAACGATGGCTGCGGATATTTTCATTGCTATGGAATGCTATGTACTCTGTAAAACTCGCATCACTGTTTTTGAATTGAAGGTGAAACTAGTTCGAACAGAGGATCGCGAAGGATTGATTCGTGCTCGAACGATTGGAGCGAAGCATTCGACGGCTGATGTTGTCATTTTTCTTGACGCCCATTGCGAGGTGAACGTGAACTGGCTTCCGCCTTTGCTAGCTCCCATCAAACATAATAGGTGAGCGCAATCGGCTTTTTTGTGAGATAAATGCGATTAATAAAAATGGTTTTTGAGGCCTTTTGATTTGTATAGATCATTTTATAAACTATTTCGTTGTAGGCGGGTCATGACTGTGCCAGTAATTGATGGGATCGATTCGAACACATGGGAATATCGCAGCGTTTATGGACAAGCGGATCGCCATTTCAGGTTCGTTTTTTCGAAAAGACTTTGTTGATTTAGGTTCAAGAGTTTTAGTTGGTTGCCTCATTTTTTGATTTTCTTTTTCGTTTTCCTTACTGTGACCTCTGAAAGAGGCTTTTTAAGCGGTATATTCGAGTGGGGACTTCTATATAAGGAGACAGCCATTTCTGCCGCTGAAAAAAATAGTCGACCTCACAATAGCATGCCTTTTCGGTGAGTTACTTTTACTCAACGAATGTTTGTCATCATTTTTTGTAGTTATTGTTCTGTTTTTTTATTCGTACTGTTTAGCTCTCCAACCCATGCGGGTGGTCTGTTCGCTATCGACCGACTGTGGTTCCAAGAACTAGGTTATTACGACGAAGGCCTTCAGATCTGGGGTGGTGAACAGTACGAATTAAGCTTCAAGGTCGGTCTTTTCTTCACGAGTAAGAAATGAGCTCGAGCATGAGTTCTGGTGGCACACGTTGGGGATTACGTTTGAATTCTCAAAGAAAACTACCGATTCGGTTCTAGAAGCGCTTGATGACTATGTAATACCATTTCCGGGAAAATGTCAAGAACTTACGTACAGAACTGCATGTGCCATTTCTAAAGTCACGCAACTATCTTTTCACAGTATGGCGCAAACTTATGTACAAGCTATTAGTAATTGTCGCTGAGATTTGTTTGGAAAAGAACACTGCAGGGACCTTCATCAGCCATTGCGCTTTATTCGTTTCTGTCTTGCCTTAGCTATTCGACGAATAATTCATGAGAAATGGTAGCAAAACACATCTTTCATATATTCCTATTTTATTTGTTTGTTACGACTTCTTTATGACTTTTGTAATCGTCAGTGCTTTTATAGTACTGAATATTTTTTTTCATGTAGCACCGAATGGCAAAACTCGGTTGTTTGAGCTTAACAATTGTTTTTCATGTGCAATTCTTGTCTGATGTATGGCTTGACATCTGCAGTTATAACTGGTTGTATCGAGCTGAACCTATAAGAACTTACTTTTTTAGATATGGCAATGTGGAGGTGGCATTTTGTTTGTGCCTTGCTCCCATGTTGGACATGTTTATAGATCACACATGCCCTACTCGTTTGGGAAGCTCTCAGGAAAGCCCATTATTGCCACAGTAAGTATAAATCCCTTATTCATTCGATCTGTCGTTGTGTGGTTTTCTTTTGAGTAGGGGTGCTGTCGATACCCAACACATTGATTTGAAAATCAGTTAAAGCTCACTTTGAGTCTGTGTAGTACGACTTATTTGCAGAATATGCTAAGGGTGATCCGAACGTGGATGGATGAATATGCAGAGTACTACTTCATCCGTGAACCTCAAGCTCAGCACGTGGATCCAGGAGATATAAGTGCTCAGCTGGCTTTGAAAGAGCGCCTTCATTGTAAGCCGTTCAAATGGTGGGTTTAATAATCATTATTAATTTACCCTTGCTGATGTTCCAAGCTTCAGATAATGTTCGATATTGAATTGCATTTCTCTAGGTACATGGAAAAGGTAGCGTACGATGTCCTGCCCAGCTATCCAATACCTCCAAAAAATAAAGTCTGGGGGGAGGCTCGCAATCCTCACACGGGTAAGTTGCCAATCTATGCTTTGAAGCGCTCTCTTGTTCAGCGCTTTCTTTTAGAGGAGTGTCATGTAGAAATAATGATTATAAATAATAATAATTTGTGCATCAATGTTTTAAAGGTAAATGCTTGGATCGAATGGGTGGCATCCCTGGTCCTCTCGGTGCCAACGGCTGTCATGGCTACGGTGGCAACCAAGTATGTCTCTTTCTATATTTCACGAGTGTATTATCGGGATAGTTTTTTAATGATCGTATTTCAATGTGCTGTAGTGGTTCTGTGGATGCGCCGAGACATATATTGAACGGTTATTAAAGAAAATTCAAATCGTTCGGCTTATGGTGGCGAGTAATGTTCGGTGCTATGGGGGTTGAGGAATGACGTCGATGGGCCGTTCCTCATGGTTATATAGATTCTAAGTTTTAGATCCTTCGTTTGAACACGGAAGGACAACTGGCGCAAGGGGAGTGGTGCCTAACACCGAAAGGCGTCCGTGTTGAAGCTAATCACTGTGTTAAAGGTACAGTCAACGGTCCTTGGGCATACGATGAGGTGAGTGAGATTCTGCAACTTGTGTAATTCTACTTTTTTTTTGTACTTTATATGACGTGACACGAAGTATTTTTGCCGGGAATGTATCTTACTAAGGTTCCGTTCGAAGCAGGTCCTTCGGTGTTCGTTCCTTGCGTGATTTACAATTTTGGATACCTCAGTCTTACCCTGGCTTAGAGGTGGTATTAAGAAAGTGGCGTTCAAACGTAAGGTTTGAAGACCAGATCCAGGGTCTACACTGGCTTGGCCGATTGAAGCTTTTCATTCCTGCCGGGACGGTTTATTGGGATCAAACTCGTCTTGGAGGAAAAAAGCACGTACATGCGCAACACTCAGTTGGTCACCGCATGTCATTGTGGTCACATACCTATGGCTCCGAATGAGAGTCCGGGGCGCATCCCAAAACCGCGCTGAAAGACTATCCTTTATCTTTTCTCACTCCTAGTCTTGTATGATAGGAACGCTGGTCAATCAAGTGTAAACAAACGAGCTATGCAAATTCCGACTCCACCAGAACGTGGGCTAAACAAGAGCGTGGAGAATGAATAGACATGTTGGGAGAAAGAGGTTGCTTTTGTGAAAACATCCTAAAACTGAAAAATCTGGTTGGAGTATCTTTGCATATGTAAAAGGAAATTAAATGACATTTTAGGAGACCGGTCACATAATCTATACTCGTTCACGGACTTGCCTCACAGTGGACAAGCCTAGACCAGGCGACCTCACCCTGACTAGATGTAATATAGATGAACCGCTGCAAAAGTTTGTGTGGACTGAGTTTTATCAATGAGTTAAGTTGTACTGTTTATTTATTTGTTACTCTTATTTGCCGTCTAATAATTTTCTTGGAATTTTTTTGGATATTTCTCTCACTTATTTACCCATCCTGTCAACATCGTTTGTAAAAGATCATTGTTTACGAATATTGAATCGCGTTTTAAGACAGTTCTCAATATTGATGAAAAATCTGAGCGTCAAAATTTTTCCGGCATTTGTTGTTGCGCAGTGAAGGTACAAATATGTGCATGGTCCATTGGGTTCATATTTATCTTTCTATTATTTTTTCCTTAATGTTCTTCTCTACTGGTATTCGCAATGGTTTCTTAATCTTGGGGTTTCCTTGTGTTCAATAGTCATCATTGCCTTTGCGTATATCCCTTCATGTGGTTTGTGATGCAACTTTCCATATATGTGTATGATTATATATTACGGGAATTTTACTGCAATATAATAAAGTACGAAATTTCTCATAACTTCCATCTCTTGTCTCGCTATCGTTAACATTTTAAATATTTAATCGATTTATTATCGAAACCTTTTGACGATTTCCGTAGTTCGAGTTGATTCCATATTAATGGGCGCCCTACTTGTCCATTTCGGCCGACATGCTGCCCCTCAATACTTTCTTTCGTCTACGTTTCATTTTATTAAGAGGTAGAGCATTCGAGTGTTTGAGGCGCGCTCTCACTCTGGGTGGGTTGTCCATGGCTTTGAGAACTTCGAATGAACACTCCTGAAACTCTGACTCTGACTTGACGGCTCTGAGCAAAAGAGATTGCCAAGACATAGAAATATTATCCTTCCAATAGAAGTTGTCTTTGGCCAGGAAGATTACCGGTATTGTCTGACTTTGGAATGGGACGAAATTCAAAACTAACCAGGTTCTTGCTTACTATCATCACAGCTGCGTTGTTATCGAATTCGCCACAATATCTGAAGTAGTCCTCTTATGATGGAGGGAATCAGAAAAATGGCGTGCTCCAAACCAGTTCCCTTTTTGGAAGTTTTTGGACCGTCCCTGTTGTCAACCATGTCTTACCTTTCTCGCCGACTACAACAGGCAGAGCCTTTTTAATCCATTCCCCTCTTTGATGGAATAGAAAGAAAAGAAAGAGTTGAGTGAATGGTAATATCAGCAGGCTGACGACGGAGAAGACATGTGCCTTGTTGCCCCGCAGAGGGGTGCTGTCGGTCTCGGATGAGTATGAAATAGGGGTGCTACAATCGTCACACTTGCAATGAACCTAGTTACAGCAGGATGACAACGAGAACGCTTTCAGGCCCATACTTGTTCAGAGTGCTTCTCAGCACCCCAGACGAATGCGTAAATGAATGATGCGGTCTCTCAGTCGCGCTATCGAGTGCCTTTTCTTAATGTTTCGGAAGCTACAGCTACATCCCTTTATTTCCGGGTGCAATCCCGCCCACGTCATCGCCTTTTCATTGTAGGGCGGCGTGATTACGTAAACGTCGTACGGAGATTTCTCGTAATTCAAAAACTTTTAAAACTGTAATAGTGCCCACATTTTGCACTGGTCTTGATTATTTGGCCAAGCCTTTGATCAATCATTCAGAGAGAACTTCCTCATTTTTGAGTGGTTGTTGTGAAACGCTGAGTTTAGTTTTGGCTATGGAAAGAAGCACTGAAAGCCTGCCCAGTGTTACGGGATAGGCAACGCAAGCGAGAATCATTGGCAGTCTATTATGATGGTGAGGTACAGTTTAGGATGAACCACACACTATACAGATGACAGAGGATGAGCTTCAACTTACGTCACACACTGTCAAAAAGGTAGTGACTGACTGCGCTCAAATGAAAAGAAGTGGCAGAGATGGCGGGGAGTCTGCCCTTATTGAAGACAGAGGAGAACGCTTTACAGAAAAGCTACGGCAGCATAGATTTGGCCAACACGATAGACACTTTAAACGGAGCTCATGGAGTAATAGAACATCCTGAAGAGAAAAGAGCGAAAATACTTTGGGGCCGAGAATATAGTAACGAGACGTCGATCGGCGAAAAATTCGTAGCCATCCTGGACCACTTGGTGCGCTCTGTAATCAGGAATAGTGAATTCGTCTGAGTGACTAGCACGGGCTTTAAGTACATTGTCCCAGTCAATCTCCTTCGTGTCCTCAGAACTGTTACGGCACGCCTACCTGACCACCAAATCCAGGTCCATATCGCGACAGAATTTTTTCACCACATCAGTTCCGAAAACATATGAAACTCCGCGTGTGTTTCTTGCCCATCCTTGGGTATAATTATCGGGATCCGCCCATAACAAGTCCTGAATTTCGAATACGCTCAGACTTTACGGTGGCTTCTTGCTGTTTACAGTCTGGGACATATGAATGTTTCTTGTAATATTTTTAAATTTGCTTTCAAGGCACAAAGCTTTACATAAACGGCCTTTCAAACGAAAGTACCGCAGTAAAGGGAGGCAAATTCGTGCAGGACGAAACCGTTCCCGGATAACCCAGTAGCAACCATTCGTTACAAAAAAGTGAGTTCTCTCTGGGAAGAAGGCATTGACTTCAACATAAACGAACCATTGCTAACGAGTTATCCTCAGGATCGAGAGGTCGTGCGATATCGTCCATCATTGACCAGGACGTCAACTTCGGCGAGAGGCCTCCATGCATTCCCAGAATTCGGCCACTAACTAATGAGCATAGCGGCAACGAATCAAACAGATCCTGCAACTTAACAATTCCACCATAAGTAAGATAAGATTGAACGCGTGTTCGACCTGGAAGACGTAGTACAGTTTTATAGAGTAGCGTCGTTTGCACTCATCATAGAAACCGTAAACCTGAAAATATTCATTAATTAAAACTGAAATGCTAAGGATTTCTGCATTCCACAGAGCTTCGTCACCCATGGTACCATAAACGATTCTGTGAGACTTCACTTTCAAGATGAGTCGTCTTTCTATCGTGAGAAGAGGTGAGCAGGTGGTTGGCTATCCTTTGAAGTGTTGCACTGTCTAGGATACCCTGGGTTGAGCTGGCCAGTTTGAACCGACTGGCCATGTGGGACGACAGCTTAGACCACCTTGGAAGGTCTGCTTGCTCTCATGGCTGTCCTTCATCCACTATTCTGCCAATCCTGTTAAGGATAGCTCGTTCGAAAAGTCCATGGGTTAAAGCCAGCAGGCAGACTGAGCAGTAGTTGCCAATATCGTCTGGATCTCCCTTTTTATCTAGCAACACGGTATTGCCAGTTTTCTTCGGCGTAGGTACTTTGCATCCCGATAGGTACCGCGTGAAGAGCCAATCCAGCGTTTCGACAATGACTGGCGGGAGGCTCTTCAGAAGTTCCGGTTCGATCCTATCGGTACCGGGCGCCGTACAATTCTCCATCGTCGTGATGACATGACAAATTTCGGATGGGGGAACCGAAGGAGCGATATATTCGTCTTGCCTATGATGGCAGGTAGGCAGGTAGACGTCAGCTTGAGAGTCTCCAAAGATAGGTGTCTCTTGCACACTTGGGGACTCTCTGCTTTCCTGGCACTATTGTGAAGATGTTCGACGAGCCAGTTCTATTTTTCGTCGATGTTGTCGCTAACGGAATCCTCTTACAAATTCTGTCCACTAGGTGATTCTCAAGTCCATCGCAAATGGGCGGGCTTCTGGAAGCGCGAATTACCATGGATGGTGCGGGTCGACATGATAAACTAGGATAGCTTTTCACCCTGCTTATTCCATTCCATTCCATTTCGTAAGTTCCATTGAAAAAAGAATCTAGCGCGGAGACGATGACTTTATTCCGTATAGACCTCCGGAACAGCTTTGGTAGATACTTTCTGAATACCCTAATATCACTTCTTATTCAGAAGTACTTTTAATACAGACTTTCGACGTCTAACTGAGGAATAGGCGTCGATATGGGCTTGCCCTTTCCTTTGTGCTCATATCAGTATTGATCTCCTGAACGTGAACACTCAGATATGAGCCGTGTAATGTGGAAATCGATGAACAAAATGTCGGGCTACCAAATAATTTCTATCTTTCTCAGATGATTGAGATGGGAAAATACCTTATTGATGATTTTGCATTCATGATTCCCACGAAGAATGAAGAAGCATTCTGGATAAAGAATTTTATAGCTAATCAATAAAGTGATCACTTCTAATTGTTGGCGTCCTCTGTAAATTCATGAATTATCTCTTGAAATAAGACATTTCGAGACAGGTTATGGTTAGTTTTTGCATTAGGTAAACAGTTGTTCAAAGTTCTCCTGATGAATGAGCTCAAAGGCTCAGATCCCGACAAAAAGCCGCTTCCTTATTACTCACTAAGATGAATTCTTGCCCCCCAAAGGTAGCATAAGTGACGTTGTTGGGTCGAAAAATGACCTAGATAGGGCGCAATAAGAGTCCCAAAACCGGCTTCGTCGTACACACCCCAAGGTGGGTGAGTTCTTATGGCGTTGTAGAGGCTTACAAGGTTGCACCACCCGCACCAGGGCACGCACGTTCTATGCAGGCAGCTTACTGCACTCAGCTGTACGCAATGGTACACACATTTGGACAGCTCGTCCAATTACCCATTCTATGCCAGCATTTCTACGGATCTCCTTTCACT
>UZAF01016188.1:0-18049 GCA_900617895.1 Haemonchus placei
ATAGAAATATGAGCAGTGCAGAGCGGGATGGTTAGCCGCCGCACTCGAACGGTACACGAGACGAATGATGATGATGATGCGAGTGTTGCGATCACGTGTTCATCCACCCACAAAAAATTGATTCTTCCGGCAGAGAGACAATCAATGACTGTGAGTACTCCTTGCCAATCAGAGTTATCGGGAGAGGTAGAGCACTGGTATTGAGATTCATTATGAATGAGCATGAAGGGTAAAGTCTTTGACATCTAATAGATCCCGTATTTGAGATGCGCCTCGCATTCGACTTCCATTCAGAATTGTTTAGAACATCCAGAAAATGAAATCTTCAGAAATTTTAGTGTAGTAGCCGTTTAAATGCGTGTGTGGCCAAAACAGTGGCCAGTGGTGGTCAGCCGATGTACAAGTTGTGCTTTTATCCTCTCAGACGAGTACAGTACCAACACACTTACCCGGAGGGTGTGGGTACCGCTGCGCGAAGGAAAGGTGATCTTCATCATTCTTTATTAAGCGAAGGAAAGTCAAGGAAGTTCAATGTAGAGAAGCTTCGAAATCGCTTTCGAAACAGCCTCCTTCAGAATGAATTTGAAAGCAAATTCTGTTGTTTTATTTGTCTTTTATTTCAGTATATTTTGTCGTAGCTCTAGCCAAAGCAAATACTTTATCCTCCCTCACAAAATACAACTTTTTCCACCACTTAATGTGAAGTCAATTTAATCTTTACTGCTTGATTTCATAGTAATTCCACTAAAGCATTCAGCAAGACTTATCAGAATTGTTTCGAGCTATCAGTCTACATAAACGATTACTGAATGCCATATTACAGATTTACGCATAATCTCAATGGAGAAAGAGATATCGTCAAGGAATATCCTCTGCCGAAAGAGTTCAGAGGATTTCTGTATGAACTGCGAAGGAAGTACGGCAGGACAGAGCAGTGTGTCCATCAGAATTCGTGCGTCAGTACTGTGGCTGAGGTGAACAGTTAAAAGTTTTGTTCTTCTATAAGGTCTTACATAAGTTTCTTTACTCAATTCCATTATGCAGTAAAACTTATGTCCACGAATTTTTCACGTCCCTGCCATCAAGAGCTTGATTGTTTGTCTCCCTGATGGCTTAATCGAGTAGAAGAGCAAGTGTAATGTCTCATTCCCACTGCACTTCTTCGGATTTTTTTTGCGTCAGGGTAGAACCCTTATCCACCACATCGGCCTGCTTCAATGAGGAATGATCCATTAGAAATCCTTCGCTTTTTAAAAACATAAAGGGTGAAGAATCAAGTCCTTGCGACGTTAATTAACCCGTTCTGGGACATGCCCTTGCATACGACTTCGATTTTGAGCGTAGCGGTATTTCGAATGTGTATTTGGCCTATACATGAATGTGCAGGTCAACGATTTTATTCAGCCAGCCGGGAAAGTACGATTTAATCGAACCAGGAGGGAGGGGTTCGGCTGGCCTGGACGGGTGTCAATTCGAGATTCGATTCCCGGACCAGGCGCTTGTGACAGTATGCAACTTTTCTTTTCACGACGCCGCATCCACCATCCTAGGACATAATAAATGTGAATCATCGCATGGCTCTTGTGATTTCTGACTCAGCATGACAAATAAGCTCTTACCGAAAAGACCTCCAACCTCCAAGTTTGAATTTGTTGAAATCGCTTACCCTTATATAGTTTAAACTGTCAGCGGCTTCTCCTGTAGTCATAAGAAGGTACCTTTTAAGTGAAAAGGTCTTTTTCAGAGTTTCGGCTACAATTTCACGATCGGTCTAGGTGCTAGTGTTGCATTGACGTTGGCCCAAAATGTGTCGGCTCTATTCTCGAATCCATCGATAATCAGGGAGAAGTTGTTTTCCAAGTCCATTTTGCGGATACCGACCTTCTACGGTTTGATGCCACTCATATTTCATGTAGGTTGTTTAGAAATCCTTTTTTTCAAATCTTTTTTTTTCTTCGAACTTTTGTTTAGCATTCCTAGAATTCTCCTTAGCATATTTGGTTTATTTTCAGCCATTAAAGACATGTCCTGATTTCTTTATCGCTTTCTTACTGTGTTTTATTATTTTCCTCCTCAGTCCTTATAGAACATTAAGAAAGTGGCATCGCACCTTCACGTATGTATTAAAATCTGCAGAAAGAATCACTACAAAACTTTGCGCCAATCTCGATTCTTTTCCTTGCTTGTTTGATCGTATAGTGGCTGAACTGTCTACTCATATTCAACGATAATTTCACCACGAGCTCCGGTCCTTCTGCTGCCCAACCCGTTTGAACTTGTGCCAAGCATTTGGCCTTGAAGTCCCTTTCAAGCAGTTCTGTGCAAACCTTTATCCAACGCTTCACAGCTTGAAACATAAAGGTAGAGATGGACCTCGAACTGGTGAACCAATCTTGATATCATAGAATCTCCTGATATATTTGCGCATACAAGTGAGTGGTGTCCTTTATAGTAGCTCCAGATATTCCCGAGAGAAACAAGGGCCACTGTGGAATTTTCGGCAGTCTCTTTAGAAGCAGCACACCAAATATATCTACTGAACAGGTAGTCCTTTCCGCTCTTCCTTTTCCTACCAACCATCGCGTTGCCGGAAATTTGTTCAGACGATAGTAGAGAAGGAAAATTAGTTAGTACTTATTTTTTGACAAACCACGCTGTATAGATTTACCTTTCTGCTTCTGCGCTTCTCGTATGTTCACTTTTTGATGAAGATGAAATCTAGCAAAACGAACCTGGATGACGAAGCATTTGAAGCACCTCATCCCCCATTCTTTACTGGAAACTTGAAAATATCGTATGACCAGGTTATTCAACCGTGTAGACAACTACTCGGAGTTCTTGACTGGATTTAACAAAGGCGTGGAGCTCCGCGCAAGAACAGCACATCTATCTAATGTTTATGTAGGCAGCTATCAAGTTGATTTAAGTAAATAGTAAATACGAAAAAATAGTGTAACACCGGAAGGTAAAAAAATGAAGGGTGTCAGCTTTCCAGCCCCCCCCCCCCTCACTACTTTCTCCTAGGGTGGTAACCTTCATGACCAATTTCAGCATCTGGTACGTCACCTGTATTGCTTGGCAGATTTGAATCTGACGGAAACAGTTCTTTTCCACTTCTCATCTTAGTATTGGGTTGTCCGAAAAGTCTCCGCCGATTTTTGACTCATCTTTGAATGAATATTCCTAAAAGAAGAAATCCATTGATTGAACAATATATTCTCCAATCTGTTAGTAAGGGTTCGCCGTCTTCCTGTAGGTTCCAATTTCCCACTAGCATGGAAGGTTCCAGACTAAAATCGAAAAACTCTCTCAGGTGCTTTTTGCAGTCCTCCAGCGGATTGAACGATTTTCCATTCAAAGAATTTTGCAGAAACCTAAAAATGTCTTATTTTGATGGTGCTGTGTCCGGACTATATGAGGGTGTGGTAAGACATCCCACCCAGGCTTTAGCAATTTTTGGCGAGTGGCCAAAAATACGTGTGGTCTGGAGGTACCATGTTGGAAGATTATGTCCTCACGATTGGCCAGTTCAGATCACTTCTGGTCTATCGCTGCCTTCAATAGCTAACTATAGTACCTTTCTGAAGTCATCGTTTGATTATGCGACAACAGCTCATGGTAAGTGATTCCCCCTGAAATCCCACCAGCAACTCGGCATTGGCTTCCGCACCTGGATTGTGACTTTTGCAGCGGTTTGTGACGGCTTTTAGGGAGCTCCACGATCGTTTCCGCTCCTCATTATTGTACACGATTCATTTTTCGTCCTTCGTACTCATGGGTTTCAAAAACAGCTCATTCTCATTTCGTTTGAGCAAGGAGTCGCACACGGAGACGCTTTCCAACACATAGCGCTCGCTCACTTCGTGAGGTATCTCAACATCAAGGCGCTTTACAAAGCCAAGTGTCTGGAGATGATCATGGATGGTTGATTTCGTAACATGAAGCATTTGTCCTACTCTACGAGTAGTGATGTG
This sequence comes from Haemonchus placei, assembly GCA_900617895.1. NCBI lineage: Eukaryota > Metazoa > Nematoda > Chromadorea > Rhabditida > Trichostrongylidae > Haemonchus > Haemonchus placei. Next base: position 3,975 of record UZAF01016188.1, read on the forward strand.
CCGATCCCCCTCGGTTCACATTTTGGTTTGGTCGTTGGAACTGATCCCTGGAGGTTGCCGGTTTTCGAGGGTAAATTCACGCTGATTGGATTTCGCAAATTAGTCATGCACTGTACGTCCCTCTAGAGCATTATCTAGTCAAACGCAATATATCTTTCTTGCGGCTTGAACCGTACTCTAGGCCTTGCGGTAGAAGATACACTTCAGATGCCGAAAATGCGCGCAATGCTTCTCCCTTTTCAACCGAGTCCTGTACAGAAAAACGTCGACAAATATTGACAAAATCTTAATAGTAATATAGAGGAGGACCTACTCTTTCAGAAAACATATAACTTTATGAGGTTGGGCCCTTGATTTTTTGTACAACAGTTGATTAATCCAGGGTGTCGAAAATCGGCGGAAACTTTTCGGACAACCCAATAAGTTATGTCAGGGTGACAATTGGACGTCAATCTTCTACGACAAGGGGCTGCTTGCTATGCTGGCCCCCGTGTTTTCGGCCCAGTATTGTGGATGTATCTGTATTCCCTTTGTTACTGAATACGACTAGCCCCGTTCGACTTTGCTTTACTAGTAGTTCGATGACTTCTTAAAGGCACAGTTCACGATAATTTTGGGTAATCCAGATTATGATGAAAAATGGAAGACAAGATCGAAGCTAGTGCACTGAGGTGAAGAAACTACGTGCATCGGTGTTTCCAAAGTGAAAAAAGGCTTCGAAACACTGTTAAAAAGGGGGCTGGACGAGAATGAAACCAGAAAAATGAAGAGGAGTGGGGCGACCGGACGAGCTAAACAGTGTGTTTCACTGCGCGCGTGTGGGTCCTGGTGTGAAAAACAGACAATGGTAAGCAAAAATTCATTCACTTATAAGCATAAATAAACAAAAAAACCCCTAGTAACAGCAAAAGTAGCTCACGTTTTTCAGCCTCTAGGAGTAGGAAAATAAATAAGGGATCGCAGCAGCAAAGAGAAAAACAGGGGAAAAAATAATGGGAGAAAAACATCGCCTCGTCACTCGGCGATTAGCTGATTGTGCATGGGTCCTAGAACGAATAATAGCAATCTGTATTGTCTCGACACTCGTCTAACATGACACCGATCGAGGGGCGGGAAAGCGAACTACGGCAGCAACTGGGCTTCCACTATGCCCTAAGCGCCGAGATTGTGGGAGCGAGAGGGTCCCTTCTACCACCCACGCTGAGTATTCCTAAAGGAAGAACTCAGTAATATTTTTTATCGTGAACGGTGCCTTTCAGTCGTTCTTTTGACCGTGACCTGTAAGTATGTTGTAATTCTTACTTTTGTTTATCACTAACCTTCGACTTTCAGACTGTCCGATGCACACTTAACCGGCTACCTCTATCAAGCCATAAATACAATAATATCGTCGCTGGTACGGCTTCAGGTCTGGCTATGTTAGCATTCCCGAATGTTTCCATCGCTATGTATGTGCTCTGGAAAGCCTTCGAGGTAAGCAAGTGCCGGACATCTCCCCATGTAAAAAGGAGCACGGTTATGCAGACTGCATTTTAGTAGGCCTACCTTCTAAATACAAAATGTTCAGCTTATTTTCCGTGAACTGGTAAAACAGGGCATTGTGCGACCAATGCCATATGGCGATCTGTTTCTCTACACCGTATCAACAGCGTATGTTCTCTGGCAAATCGTTATCGAACCACAAGCGATTCGCAAGGGTTATCTCAAGTTCCTTCTCGGACTCACTGGGAACAGGTTGGTGACGTTCAGTGGCAAGTCATCTGATAGATAAGCATGTAAGCATTGTTTTTTCGGGCTTATCATTATTATGTTGCGAAGCCCTCGCTATACCTTTGGCCCTCCTGATGGGGGAGCTGCGTGACTGATAGGGGGACTGGTACAAAGCAAAGCGGTCTTTTGTAACTCATTCTAGGAACGTTTCGGGGAATCTGCACCCTTCTTTTTACCTTGAAATCCTCAAAAATATACCTCTGCTTGGAATCCAGTGTGGTTGAAATGGCAAACTTTTTCAGGATGTCTTTGCTGAACCGTGATCTCTATGAGCATTTCGGATACCAGTCACGTTTACTGTTTCCATATCGGCCGACGCTCGACACAAAATATGTGACAATGAATCCAATGCTTTACCAGCCAATATCACCACCATGAGGTCATCAAATACTAGCCAGTATATGACTCGTTCCTCATCCTTTTCGGGTTGTAAAGCTTTTTGTTAAAATGCACTATTTTTTCCGGCATGGGTCAGGATGTGCTGCTGGTCGAGTCCTGATACCACTAGCTGAGGTGCTGCGCATATTACGATTGGATGGCCGTAGTTCCCCATCCTGACCCACACCTTTTTTTTCCTGATTACGATTTGCCAGATGCATGACTGTTTGCCTAGGATTATGATAGGAAGGACAGCAGTGTACCAGGCATTCCTATAGAAAATCGTTAGCAATTGTGATTCACGAATTTCCTGGCCATGAGTCCGATGTCGGCTTTTTGATGATTCTTAATTAATATACTTATGCATACTGTGATTAATTTACTCGAAAGCAGATAAACAGTGTTGATTCATTACCTGGAGAATATTGGCCGCCGTCCAAGTACGGGTAGAGATCATTGCATTAACAAAATACCTTGATCAAACTCTTTCAACATCGTTGCCGTTCCTACTAGGCCTAGCTTATCTGACATGAACCCTCTCTTCATGATGTATTGCTAAGTCCGCCCATGACGTATAGAGGCTCACGATAGCTTTGGGAGAAGAAACTTGTATGTTCGAGTCCGGCTCCGACGGGACGTCGCGGCAGGAACTCTGGCAGGGTCTCGCGATTTTCTGTCTCTCCCTGCGGCTTGAGGATCGGCCTACGAGCAGTCATGTCTGAGGATCCCGGACACAAATGGCAGACTACAGAGGAGTCTTTTCTTGGAGTCGGGGAAGATCCGGCTGCTAGTTTCATCCACAGGCGGACCCACAAAAGAGATAGGTAAGCGAAAGGTATGTAAGTATTAATAGTCGAGTCAAGTCAATGATCAAGGTTCAAATAGTTTTGATAGCCTTAGTAACGATGTCGGAGGAATTTGATATGAAGGTGACTCTAGAAATGTTGTAATTCGCTTACTATTGAAGCTTTGTATCAACAGTATCTAAGAGAATAAAAGAATTGTATAATACAAAGTACAAGGTTGCTCAGAAGAACCACCAACTATACATCCGGGAGTGATGCCGCAAAACATTATCTGTCTACCGGTTAGGCTACGCCCGCTCACGCATACATCACATGCCGACAACCGCTTACCTACAATCTTACTCAAGGGAGATAGAGAAACATTTTTCATGCTCTATATACCTGTTACTGCATCACCTGAACATTCACTGAGGCTTCGTTTCTACGAATCACGCATCAGAAGGTTAAGAGTAAAGGTTGCCTCAAGTGCGAAACCATAATGAACATTTACATTCAAAATTTCGCTTGAATTAAACTACAACTTCAAAAGATTAAGCATCAGAGATATTATGGAACAGTGCTCGATGATGCCTGAAGCAAACTGATGCAAATGTAGAAGTTCTCTCAACCCGCCTACTCTCTTTTCTGCAGCTTTCACACGGGAGGCGGTCGTTTGGCGCGATGGGCGGGGTCGCGCCGCCCATTTGAGGTGGCGCGACGCCGCCCATCGCGCCTTCAACTCGTTCAGATCGCGCAATCCTCTGCTCTCCTCTCCTCTATTGATGTTCGATTGGGCTTCTATCATCAATAGAGGAGAGGAGAGCAGAAGATTACGCGATCTGAACGAGTTGAAGGCGCGATGGGCAGAGTCGCGCCACCTCAAACGGGCGGCACGATCCCGCCCATCGCGCCAAACGACATACACCCTTTCACACTCCTCATCGCGCTCGTCCGCTACTTTTTGCGGACCAGCACGCAAAACAACATACAAACGGAAAAAGTTATAGTCATATAAATATATAGCTCTTAAGCATGTTGATCAAGTGCAATTAGTCAATGTCAATAAATATTGTGATATTTTTATTGAAATACATAAGAATATAGAAACACTGAGATGTTACGGAGAATTACGTACAATCTGGCCCTTGAGGCATACACCCTCTCTGACCGCGTTTAAAACCTTGCTTGCATTGACATACGTCCGCAATGCAGTTCATCGTGCAGAATGCTGGTTCCGGCTCGTTACATTTTGATTCGCAGGCAATACCACATTCCCTGTATTCCTCATTCAGTCCACATTGTTTCACTGCAAACAACTAATGGCAAGGATACCATGTCCTTGCAAATCATTCAATGTTTGAAGGCGCAGTTTACGATATAAAATTTTTCTTAAATTTTTTCCCTAGGATGAATCTGTGACTCTCAAGAAAAGAACAAGGAACGCTGCCGCGTCGAAAGACGACCTAGGTAGGGCGTAATACGGGTCCCAAATTGGCTTGGCCAATGTACACACCGAAGGGCGGACGAGTTCTACGGCCTCGTGAAGGCTGTAGAGGTTCCATCCGCACCGTTGCGCGCAGACAGCTTACTGTAGCGAGAAGCACGCAATCGCACAGTCCAACTACCCCTCCATGCAACTTTTGTCGTCAAATTCTTGTCCAACTCCTAATTTTACTTCTTTTCGACGCCCTGTATATCTCTAACTAAGCCGATTTTTCGCCACTACATATACTAGACTACCGCTTTCACTATTCGTCTTAAACTAGACCCCCTAAAATTGCAGTAAACTGTGCCTTTGAAATGTTTCGCCAATGCAAATTCGGTCAATGCGGAAAGAGATTTGGTGTGATGAAATTCCTACTAGTCGCTCCTTAGTTAGAGGTGATAGTATAAATTAGCGTTCTTAGACAAAACTGAGCTGTTCTTGCTAATATAATTAACTTGCCAAGTTGCACCACTATCGCGTTCATTTTCATGAGATGAATCCTAGGCATCTCAGCCTAGCATTTCCTTTCGTCCTTTTGAGATCAACTAGTACCAGGTTTGCCTCCGCGAACTAGATTGTCCGCTGACTTGCACAGTGGCTGTACTAGGAATTCAGTGTATAGGTCTGATACTCCCTCAACAATTTCTACGATATCCTGGTAAATACGAGGGCGTGAGCGCATCCCAAAACAAGAATTTTTCCGCTCCAGACTTTATAGTTCGTTGGAATGTCTCTAAAACCTAGCAGTTCACCGAATTCACCGCTATTTTCGGTTAACTCTTCAAGAGTATGTGTTTTTATTATTCGCATAACTCACCACTGCAAGTAATAGCGATGACGACTGCGAGAAGAATAAGCTTGTTGATCTGAAATTGTCAGCATTATTAATAATTCTACTACTCTATATGATTACTAATGTGGTACTATCTAGTTGCGAAAAGGTAGAACTGGTGTTGCTGTGTATGTCTAATCTTTTACATTAAGACAATTATACTTGACGCTGTTCTGTAAGAGAATACTCTTTGTGGAATATAGCTTTCCGTCGTTTTCTATGTGTATTACTCGATTAGGACGAACCATTAATCCTACTCAGAATACAGCACCAGAGCTATCTTGAATTTTAACACTGCATTTTTTAACAATGTTAACAACTGCATATTTTCTATAATACTTATATTGTTTTGGAAACTGGACAGATCTATTCTTCTACATGATTTCATGATATTGTAGAAGACAGAATTGGCGTAGAGCAAGTAGCAAGTGGCACACTATCACACGTATCGACTAGAGATCGATTCTTTAATCGACAAACCCCCAGACCATCCAAGGCTTCCATTCCTCTAGGCTCGATTACTTGGTATAGACTCGTTAGGGACGCAAAAGTGGTGGCTTTTACATTGGGTGGCCACCTCAAACCCTTTTTGGCCACGTACATTCGAAACGCCACTACGATTCTGAATGAGAGACGAATGCAGGGCGCAAACTAGCAATGGGATTGATTGGCATCAGGAGAAGTCTTTTCTCTATTATCTAGTTAACTGGATCATATTATGTGATTGTTTTCTAAATTCGTTGACATTGATTTATTACTTTTTAGAAATTAATGTAGATTTAACAATAATGTAGATTTAGATGTGGATTTTCGTTAAGTGCATATTTGTAAGTGATGGGACCAAACTCGACTGGAAAAACTCACCATGTCGTTGGCAATGATATCCGGTGTCCTCTCGCAGTGTTAAGTGTAACCTTCCACCGACGTCCTTTAATACTGTTTGGAAGTGATCTTTGCTGCGCCATGTCGACCGAAAACCATTCTATGTCATCATTCAAACATCCTTCATTCAATAATACTATACTTCACGCTTAGAGTACGGTACAATCTTTCCAATGCTTCCCATTTTCCTTCGGTCTCCCTGCCATTCCAGTTTTTAAGAGATTTTGTCCATGATATTCCATCCGACTTTTAAACAGCTTTGACCTCGTGGAATGTAATACTTACAATTTGCTTTTCAATGAAGCTGAAGAAAAAGGAGGTTGACCTTAGTTCCAGGGGTGATCGAATCGGAACTAGAAGTGCTAATTTTTTACATCTATAAAGGTTAACAATGCCGTGAAGAGATCGCGCGGCTCATTCTACATCACATGCTCATTCCGTGGAACTGTTTGTTTAGGGTCGTGGACACTATAGACGGGAGCGAAGACGTATGCATCAATGTTCAGTGAACTATTCAGCGGAAAGCCCATGTTTTCACAACTCGATCGAGTGAAAGAAAGGCTGTTGAGTCAAGAGGCTCTGCGCTTCTTGGCATGATGCATAAAGTCGGCAGGAATAGTATGCCAAACCTGCAGTAGTAATCGCTAGACGACTAGAATGATAAAGGCCAGGTCGCGGTGCTACAGTAGAGCTCACGAAGCACATTGTGTAATAACCCTCAATTCTTCCACAGCTTCGATTACCGCTTCATATCATCAATATCAGTGGTTTTCGTCAAGTTTAGGAACGTAAGGCATAACAATATTCTGTAGTCTTCTGACACTCTAGAACGTCCTGCGATGTGGGGATATGATCGACCACACTGACCAGAGTCCCTGTTGTCCCTTCAGGTCCCTGCTTGTTCACATAGCTGTTCTTCATTTATACTGGTGTTCTGTCATCCCTGTAAAGAGAGACCAGTATGCAAAGCTTATAGATTACAGACAGGAGGCAGATTGGGCCACAGTTGCCACTATGGTCTCCATCTGCCCTTCCACACAGTAGCACAGTGTTGCAAGTTTTCCACGACGTGGCACTTTGCGTTCTGAGACAGGGTTTTACGGTAACAATGTAAGCCTCTTCGGACATTTAGACTTAATTCTACTCTATCTATCCTAATTATGTTCTATCGAGGTGCCATAAAATTCTTCACAGACATGATGGCATTTTGAATTTCGGAAGGGAGAAGTGTAGAATGAGATATCCGCTTCGCCTAAGATAGGCGGACAGGTAGACGTGTTTACCGATTAGATTCTATGAGAAGTAGTAGATCTTCCTAATATATTGCATTTCAAGATGAAGTGGAGCTCGTCAGGACGCTGAATGGAAGCCACTGGGTTAGGTGACGAAAAATGCTTTCTGCGTGACTGTCGTGCAAGAAAAGATGTTCCCTTTCTCATTTATCACAATTCTCTGAAAAGAAAAAAAACATTGTACAACAGAATATCTCCTCTAACTGCTTTGAACTCTGTTCTAAACTCTGATCAGGTCGAAACATTGCTATCACAGGGACATCGCTTGAAATTTCGATATAGAGTCGACCACTCTATGTCCTAACTAGGTACTTGTTCAGTAACCTCAGAACGGCCTCTGAGAAACTTATTCCTATCGCGTTAGAAATGTAAGGAAGAGTCTCCTCCGAACAATTTCATTCTGGGATAAGCCTAGCAGTTGTTATCTGAATTCGCAGCAGGAACCTTTTCTTATGCGTATCAACCGCCAAGCTCTTGGTTGGCGGAACAATGATATATAATATACATACAGTAGCGGCCAAAAGTCTTCGGTGGAACGCTTTTCCAATCGTAACTTTTAGAAGTTCTCCTACAGAAGCGACTTTTCCTGATTGCAAGGTGCTGTGGTGATAAATGCATTATTTCCATCCCATTTGTGCTCGACGTTAGTACTTGTACACTCAAGGCATGCATATAAGGACAGTAGTCACTGTGAGAGTTGGGCTGACAGCAGCAGACATAAAGGAATCGGGCATGAAAGACACGGTCACTTCAAAAATTTTGAAGGACCCACAGCAGGCGATTTCTTCGATTGTCTCATGCTAGCAGGTCAGAAACTCTATTCATTGTGCTTAAAGAATGGGAAGATCCCGATGTGCCGTATAAGCCCAGGGCAGACGGATCACACTGTGGCCGAAGGGTGACCATCGCCTCACTACGACTGATATTGCTGCTGAGTTCAGCGCTAGCGATGGCACCATTGCCAGCCGGCAGACTGTAGGAGGACCCCTATGCAGTGTCGGTATTTATGGGAAGCGTCCGGCCAAAAAGTCGTCCATCAGTCCAAAAAGTAGGAGGGCAAGAGTGGAGTTTGCGACCTGTCACCTCACGTCAACGTCGACTGACCGTAGTAGAGTTCCTTCTGCAGATTGCAACAAGTTCAATTAGTTGGAAAGCGATGGTGTACGGTGCGGACGAGGTCCATCTTAAGAAAGGTTTAATGCAAGTACACCTTCCCCACAACGAAGCATGGCGGAGGAAGTGTGATATCATACGACGCCTTCTCCTCAGACGGAAATTTTGAGAATTGACGGCACAATGACAAGGGAGTAGTACAGAAACATGAAGGCCGACATCGTCTCGCCGTGGGCGTAACATCAAATGCCAGCAAATAGATCCTGCAGCAGGGCAACGATCCGAAACACTTGTCAATAGTTGTGAAGTCAGCCTTCAGCGTACAGTGAACCTTACTTCTGAACAGGTCAAGCCAGTCATCGGATCTGAATCCTATAGGGCACATGTGGGGAGATCTCAAAATGCGCTTTTCGAGCAAACGTTGTAAAATTAGTGAAGAATAATTCGCCTAATAAGCGAAGAAGGGAACGTCATACCTGTGTCTACCATTTAAAAAGTAATCGACTTGGTGCCTTTTCATGCGATGCTGTCATCAAAAGTTGAGGCTTTCCTACTAAATATTATATCTATGTTTTCGATGTTTTGCATGTTGCTATTCCGAAATAAAGCGGTTTTTATTAGGTCAATGCTATCAGTATTTCCCACTGAGTTTGAGTTCAATCTCCCTAACGTACCTTGAACAACAGCAAATTGCAGATTAATAGCGGTAAGTATTCGTGATATGCCTTTGATTAACATACTGAAATTTCGGATGATTTTATGAAATAGGAAAGAAGTTACATTTAGGAAAGCGTTTCACCGAAGACTTTTGGCCTCTACTGTATATATTTAATTATTTATTTGTGAGCGGTGTCGCGCACACCGCACCCGCCGCGTATCGCAGGATTGCGATGGAAGATTGGAGCGCACAATTTGTGAGGTAGGGAGTCCTTTAATTATTCGAGTTAGCTGGCCGCCCTCTTCAATTCCAATGCGGTCTTGATCGTCGCTAATATAGGAGAAGTCATTCTAATTAATCAAGTCTAATAAATATAAAAACGGAAAAGAAATAGAAAAAACGATCAAAAATATTGCGTCATATCGATTGGCGGGGAGGCGGAGTGAGTACGGTATTTGCAGTGACATTTTCCGCATGTCGCAAGCGAGAATGTCGCAATCGGGGAGAAGTTCCGTTACCCATTATTTACTACTCCACGGATTTTACCTGAAAGTTCTTCCTTACCGAAAGATCTCCAGCCGGTTGTTGGTGACGAAACTACATGGCGCTGGCTGGAAAGTAATCGCCTCTTGAATCTAAGCCCCTCGTCCAGTCTGGGTTAGCCTGGCTAGCAATCCGGAGTCTATCCGTCCCCACGTCAGCGTGGCAGGTCAATTAAATCCCATATGTCAAAATAGCAATATAAGTGAGCTTTCCTGAGCCTGAGGGAGTTCCCAACACGGCAGCATTGGGAAAGACAACTCAGGAAAGGCTGCTACAATCTCAGAACCAAAACAGGCTGCTCAAAAGGAAAAGAACCAAGGTAGGCGATCTGTACTTTCAAGGCACGAATGCTTGCTTCGTAAGCGTGTATCAAAGATCTAATGATGCAAGCTAGGAAGATCAAGTACGACGTCATGGCTGACCGAGACAAGAAGGGTCACCTGCTGCACACCGTTTTCAAGACTAGAGAAGAACTGCTCCTCGAAATATGCGGCAGCACAGGCGTCCGCGGTGAAGACGCCTTCGTCGATACATTTTTGGCCATTATCACAGATCCGTGCGAAACTAACCATGTCATGTTCTTCCTCAGTAGCAACGTTAGGCAATCTTCATACTTTCGTAAAACCAGACCTCGTCGCCCGTGAAGAAGCTGGACGAAAAATTTGAACATCCCTACTCCGTCAAATAAATGACTTTCACTTTTGGTTGTTCTGCAAAATGAGTCTTACGGTGTCGTGACCATGTGTCTCAAGTTACTCGCATCGGGAACGTGAGAGTTCGGGTGCCTGCCCTCTGATGGCATAAATCGCGCTGAGAAATTCTCGACTACGGCAAGCCCGCTGCGAACGGGGGGGGGGCCTCTTTCACTGTACCAACCATAGGCTCTAACGACGACGTGTGGGAAGTATATTTGGAAATAGACCCTCTTGATCTTGTTTCAAAGATTAGATAGTACTTTTATGACATGAGAATTTCACATAATAACGATTTCACCTGATGAAGGCACATATGCAAAAGGCTCAATACGCTGACTTCGCTTGAAAAGCGGACCATTGAAGGGTACTGCTGACATTCCATGAGATAAAGTAGTATGTGAAGTATCGCTTGATGGCAAAAGAATTACACTGAGTCACATTTTTAGCCAGGTCGACTTTCGCTTCGCTTGATTCGCTTGCTGTCCGCTCGGTGATTTCGCCATCCTTGCAGGATGCATCTACGCCATTCATTTTGATCTCCTGCCAATTGTTGCTCCTCTGTCCGAATAGTTTCCTAAAAGCATCGCTCCACTTGGCTGGGGGTCTCCCTCGCGGTCTTTTTGCTTCGAGGAGGTACCAATTGGTCACACGGGATGTCCAACGGTTGTCATTCAGACGAGCTGCATGTCCTGCCCATCGTTTTTTCGCGTCGTAGATATTTTCAATCACATCTTTGACGCCATTCGCCTTTGAATTTCGCGAGCAGGAATTGGAATTTCATGCATCAACGTGACACCGCACATAGCTCGTTCCATTGCTCTTTGAGTGGATGTCAGTCTTCTTTCTTCCACTCGATTGTACTCCATGTTTTGCTTCCATACCCCAGTGCCAGCGGGACATGGGTGTTAAACACACGGGCTCTGATTTGAGCATTAATTTTTTTGTCAGTAAGAATATCGCGATGCTTGATGAATGTCGCCCAGCCCGCCTGAGGACGACGACTATTTCGATTGTCAAATCGTGTCCATCGTGACTGCTTGGCCTAGGTAAACGTAAGACGAAACATCTTCAATGATTGAATGCCTAGACAGTAGTCACTTGCAAAACTGTTTTTCATCCACTTGGTTTTTTCTTGGTGGTCTCGGCACCGATTGAGTTGGCAGAGTTTATTAGGTAAGGAGTTTCGTGAGCACACGGTTCGCTACCAATGAGTACAATGTCGTCTGCAAACATTAGGTATTGAAGCCTTTCACCGCCTATCCGCCTATGTCGATTCCGCAGGCATCTGGGTGTTTCGCATCACTAGCTCCAGAGCAGCAGAAAAAAGCATCGGGGAAATGATCTCGCCTTTCCGAACTCCGTGCCGTATTTTGATATGAATCAGGTTTCCACAAAGATTTACGTCGGTGAAGCAGCTGGTATTACACTGTCTTATCATTTCGACGTATCTTCGGTGAAATCCGAAAGCTGTAAAGGGTTCAGCACTGCTTGATGTTCAACTGTATCGAATGCCTTCTTAAAGTCAATGAAGAGATAAAACCAAGGAATTCTGTATTCTCGAAAACTTTCCGTCAACTGAGATATCACGTGGATTTGGTCGATAGTGGAAAACCTTCGAGGAAGCCGGCCTGCTCTTTGCACGTATTCATATTCAGGATTTTACGAATACGATTCAGGATTACGTGTGAGAAAGCCATAAGCATCGTTGAGAGAAGTGTAATCGAACGGTAATTAGCCAGAGTTCTCGCACTAGTTTCTTGTGTATCAGGATAGTGTGGGAGATCAGCCAGCCTTTCGGAACAATTCTCAAGGCAAACATTTCTGTGAATAGGTCAGCTAATGGCTTTGCGAGAACTTCTTGCAGTCACTTCAAATGTTCTGGCCTTATTTGTTCTGCTCCGTGTGTTTTTGCATTTTCATTTCACGAATGGCCTGCAGCACTTCGGATTCGAGGACTCTCCGTTCTTCTTTGTCGGATCTATCGTTGTCACTTTCTGACGGCTCCGAATACGCTTCCACGTGTACTTTGGAAGAAAACAAGTCTTGGAAAATGGTCCGGATTCCCTTCTTTATATCTTTACGGTTCCATAGAACAGTGCCATTCAGGAGTTGTGGTTTTCAGGCGAATACTTACAAATGTTCTTTTGATGCCCGTTGCTTGCTCGGCCGTTTCTCTTGCTCTACATGCAGCATATTAACGGCAGCTATTTCTGACTCTGTATCGTATAGCTTTGTTGAGCACTGTACGAGCCACAGGGGTCACAGTTTTCCCTAATTCCTTCCGTGTGGCTAACATCTGCAGGGTGATATCACTCAACCGCTCACGTAATTTACTCCGCACACGTTGTGACGCATTTTTGACGGCAGTTCGAATTGCTGAAATCACCTTTTCATATCTGGCGTGGGCATTTCCTCAACTTCCAAAAAATCTACAGTTGCTGCTAACGTATTCAGTGTTTCTTAGGAAAACTCATATCGAACTCGTCTGGAGTGATATGCAGCTAGCCGCCCCCGCTCTTCTTTCGGCTTTATTGCTATTGTTGTTCGAACTAAACGGTGATCTGATCCGATGTTGAAGTGTGATTCTCCGATGACGCCAACGTTGCAAAAAAAAGTTGTAAACAGTCTGTTTGGTATATGATTGGTTCATCGACGGCCCAGACGTTTTTGGAAGTATTGTCAGCTCCCGACAGTCGAGCTCTTTCTCAGAACGGAGCCTCCTCGATTGTGGAATTCCGTGTGGCCCGACAAAATTCTTGTCAGATTCTCCTTGACCAGGGTGGGCATTGTAATCGCCAGCACACACAACATAAGTTCCTTTCGGGGAGCTATTCACTGCAATCTCGAGCGCATCATAGAATTCTTCTACAGCATCATCTTTATAAGCTCCGGTAGATGCATACGCTGACAGCAACTTCATCGTGCTCCCTCCATTCAAGTCAAGCACAAGCATCGCGATCCGTTCAGAAAAACTTTTACGATTAGTGATCTTCGTTGTCAATGTCAATGGTGCGACGATGAATCCGACTCCCCCAACTTTACCTCTCATTGATCCAGCTCCCAGCGTGACTTCGTGACCCATTTGCCATTTCCATGTTCCTGCTATAAATCTCGACGTTTCTTGCACACATGCCACGTCTACCGCACATTTGTTTCATTCGAAAATCAAGTGATCAACCGCGGACTCACGGACAAGACCGCAACATTGATGGTAGCATTGTTCAGGAAATAGCTTGGCAGATCTCTTGCTCTAGATTTCTAGATTTCTCCCCCTCTGCCGTTGTCCTCTCGCCGGAAGTGGGCTTGTCCAAGAAGTGCCCGTTTTTAGCCTCACTCGACACGTCGGCATCCGGGCAACAACGAGTGATCTTATCATCGAGGGAGTTTACACCAGCCCACTGCTTTGCAATTCTACTCAAAAGACAATCTGCCTTTCGCGGTAATACCGATTGCAGGTTAAGTTGGAGCGCGATTTCCTCTCACCGCATGCTATGAATCCTTAACTTACCTTAACTCCTTAACTTAACAGCCCACTAACTTGTACATAGACACTAACATGTGATGGGATGTGTCAACAAATTCAGAGCCTTCGTGAAAAACGCCGCCAACCGCTTCTGCTGCGTCTTGTTTTTTTATAAATG
>UZAF01016188.1:24388-90345 GCA_900617895.1 Haemonchus placei
GAAAGAACTCTAGGGTGGCGAGCACGCAGCGCGAACGACACCAACGGATAATAGAACCCCACAGGGGTGAATTCTCCATTAACGGCACTGAGCCGAGGATGAACATGCCGTCACGGGCCCTGGACAGTGCGACATTAAGGCGTTTGGGGTCATCGAAAAAGGTGAGGTTAGTACCTAGCACCTTTGTGCGCGTAGTGCATAGTATGACGATGGACTTTTCTGAACCCTGTGCGCTGTCAACAGTCTTGATAGTGACATGTGTGTTGGATAGGATAGATTCGCACAGGTAGAGCTGGTCGCGGTAGAGGCAAATAACCATGATATCGCCGGGTGGTATGCCGGCTGCCAAAAGGAGGCGGACTAATACGGCAGCGGCTCGTGCCTCGATCTCGTTACTCTGAGAGCCGGTGATGGATTTTACGGCTTTGCCTAGGACGTCAACGAATGCGATTGGAATTTCTTTGTTGGGCATACGCAGTGAACGAAGTAGCGCTTGGCGTTCGTCAACGGGTGTTCCGCATACGAGCTCGTTGTTATAGAAAATATAAGAGTTCAGCTCCATCATCCTGGCATGCGGGCGATATACAGTGCTGATTTTGCACGTCGGCGCGTTCCCTACGCGTTTCGCGACTTCGAGCACTGATTGGGAACAGAGAGCAGCTGCGCGGGGGGCCTTTTGAGTGCCTACGAAAGGAGGCAGCTGTTTAGTATCGCCAATGAGTGTATAGGTTGCGTCAGGGAATCGCGAAAAGAGCCCGATAAGGGTGGTTTCTGGGATCATGGATGCTTCATCGAGGAGTACGGTGTCCCATTTCCTAGATGAGCGGCGCCATAACCCTTCCTTGGTGGTAAGGTTAATGGCCGAGGCGATAGTGCATATATAAAGATGTTGGGTTGATAGATTTTAAGGAACTTGGAGGTGAGGGCCTTAACGCGCTCGGAGTTGGCCTCTTCGAGGAACAAGAGGGTTTTATGTTCAGACGCCATGAGATTTTGTTCCACGCCCGTGAAGAGAAACTCTCGAAGGCGACGGCGCTTGTCCGCAAAGGCGCGAAACATTGCAGCTGTGGATGGACCCATACGATCGCTATGCGTTACGGGTAGCCGTTCCATAATCGCAGCAATGTCGTAAGGGCCGGTACGAAGGGTATCGCGTGCTAGCATTTCGTTTACATACCGGACCGGGTGCATGTCGGGTGTGTCCATCTGCGCTAATTTTGAGCAGATAACGTCCAATGCGGTGTTCTGTACTGCTGCGATAAGTACCGTTTTACCCTTTTTGACCGCCTCTACTGCCATTAGTGTGGTGCACAGTGATTTGCCTGCTCCATATGCACTGTCAATAATCAGGAGGGGCAAATCCTTGTGGAACCAATTTATTGCGTTAACCTGATGACTATTTAAGACAACGCGTTCACCTCCGACAACGGCTGTAATGCTCTTTCGCGTTTTCGCGGGTTCGCCCGAAAGGGTAACGTCCCCCGACAAAATTGCACGGGCCGCCGACCAAGCCTTACTCTGGGGAGTAAATAGGCGCGAAACTGACGTGCCCTCCAGCAGTGTCAGTATGGGATTGGACTTGTCCTCGGCGAGGTTATGAAGGTATGTCCCGGCGGAAATACGGCAGTGTTGCGACCGCGTGATGTAAATGCGGAAGCGCGGGGTATCCTGTGGATGGATCTGTGCAGTAACTGTGATATGCTCTTCGGCGGGAGTGATATGCACAATGCGGGCACGAATAATGTCGGTTTGGTATGCTCCCTCTATTTGCTGGCCTGCAGTCCAGCCGGTTTTCCTAACCTTGGGTATCTGGAAGGTTGCAAGAGTGGGATACGCGTTGATATTGGGGGTTGTCCAGATGGCAGGGTGCGAGGAAGTATCCAAGTTTTCAGCTACACATGCGGATAACGTTCCTACGGTGGTGCCGTAGAGGGACTCTAAGAAGGGCATTACCTCGCGTGGATTAGATTGAAACATGCGGAATTCGGTGAGTTTGCTGTTAACCTGCTGCTGATGTGTTTGAGAGGTCGGACGTATACCCGATGGAGCAGGTGGCGGACTTGGGAAGTATTGGAGGTCTGCCATACATTCCCGAAGCTCGTTAAAGGCGTTGGCTTTAGGAGTACATGCGAACAGCATGTAATCCAACTGTCGTGGGCGAAAATCGGCAGTGATGAAGGTATTGGCACGGAGGCGTGCGAACTCTACGTCGGGATCGAGGCGATTACTATTCACCGTGACTAAAGTGCGGTGACCCTTCATGCAAATCTGAAAGGATTGTTGAGCTTGTGACGTGACAGAAACGATGTATCCGAGTGTCTCAATGAGGTCTCGGTGAACAAGAGCAAATTTGTCCACGCGCCATATGGTAGGCTTGCGGTGGTGACTCGCCTCTTCTATGGTTTCTGGGTAGGGGAGACCTTCTCTCATGAACTTGGTTGATGGCAGTAGGGTGTATACCCATACGAGGTCACCAATCAAAATGTGGAAGACGTCGATACGATGTTTTCCCGTAAGGATGTTGACGGAGAATTGGTCGAGCATGACAGTGTGGAGGTCTATGCGATCGGGTAGGGGAACCTCCATGTGCACAGATTCGAGGCGCGCTCCCGTACCAAAAAGAGACTTAACGCAATATAATACTGGGTGGATTCCTTTGTGGAGGCGCAGTCCCCGGACGTAACTGAGCATTTCGCGTGCGGATGCTTTTTCCGCAGGTGCCAGAGGGGGAAACTCCCTGCCTTCAATGCGCGTTTGATATAGATCTAAATAAGAGTGGCGCTGGCGAAAGCTTTCTATGGCTTGCGGTCCGACGGCTTCCAGGATGGACGCCGGGCGACCTTTGGAGGTGTAGGCGCCGCTATGCTCGATGAACGGTGACAGCCGGCTATAACCTGCTGCGGTGATGCGCTCAAATTTTGAAGCGGGCAATTCGGGATCGTAATAGGGTGATACCTTGGGGCGTATTTTAGGTGCAAGAAGGTGGCTCCAAGGGTGGTTAACGAATTGCTCGGTTTCAAACTCAATTCCTTCCTCTTCCAAGGGGACTTTGAAAGGGCGTTTACGCGGGTGGCTTGACGTGGGCTCGTCTCCCAAAGCAGTTTCCTGTGAGATAGCGGATTGGCCGTACTGGACTCCATGATAATTTCGGGAAATGGCCGGCGCGGCGTTCGCGGATCACTCTTTTTTTGCGATGTTGTGCTGTTTCCAGCATTGTTATTGTTACTGGTCGCCGATTCCTCCGGGGAGGTAATGGGCTGATTAGGTTGCGACGAAGCTTCACAGGGGCGCCCGTCGTCGGTAGTCGGCGCCTCTTCATAGCCACACAGCAACTGGAAGGCCTCTTCGAGCGGCATCTGATCCATGAGGTCGTCGATATCAGACTGCTCCAGGGTTCGACGGTCATCTAGAATACATTAGACATTTCCTAGAAACGGTGAACGTGTCATGCTGTCAACGAAGATGTCATTAAAAGAAGATACCGCATTGTAGGCTAGTATTGGCTGATACTGTTACGACCGAGGGTCCCTGTGAAGAGGTGACGCTCTGGGAATCGAGGGTATCAACATTTTCAAGACGGGGTGTGTCTCTGGCGGGTGAACCAGACATATTACCTGCAAGGTGTAAGCATCGAAAAGCAAGTGTGTTTGAAGTACGTGACGAGACAGCGAAGCACATGTTAAAGTCGGAGGTGATGAGCGAAAGAGGAATGAGATCCTGATGAATTAGCGAAACCAAATAGCTGGAAATGATTAGTGGAGAGATAGGTTAATATAAGATAGTATGTGACACAAGAAGCACAATAATATGGAGTGCATGGGTACTTGACATTGAAGAGTTACTGAAGGTGGATGAAAAAAGAGGTTAGTATGATCTAAAGTGATAGAGAAGCTACCTGTCGTGATTCCGCGGTCGCAAATTATACCTTGTGGGGGGAGTAGGATCCTCTAGAGCCTGTTGTGGAGTCGTAGGCGAAGTCGACGCTAGATCGTGCTTATGGCCTGATATGGCATCAGTGGGGAATGCATTGAGAAAGGTCTCCTCTTCCGGGATGGTCGGAAGTGTTGACGCAGGTCCGCTGTAGTCGATTACCTTTTTGATTTGGTTGAGGTGAACCCGACGGGGTTTGGACTGCGGGGACGTGATACTCAGTATAGTAGCGTGAGGAGGGTCGACGCTAAGGACTCGGAACTGTCCGATCCATGGAAAGCAGAGTTTTCTCGCAAGTCCCTGTTTGCTAGTATAGTTGCGGAAGAACACACGGTCCCCTGCTTTGATCTGGGACGGACGCGCCGCTTTGTCGTATTGCGCTGCCATCGATTGTTTGTAGGTGCGAGCATGTTCCGCGGCTTGCTTCCATGCCAGGTGGAGTGCGGATACGAGTTGCGCTCTATACTCGTCGGTTCCGGATGGACCGGGGATCTGAGGTCTGGTTTGCGGGAGTAAGATGCGGTCGATGGTAAACACCGGGTCTCTCCCGAACATCAGGAAAAAGGGTGTTTTGCCCGTTGCTTCGTGAACAGATGTGTTATAGCAGAACGTTACGCAAGGAACGAACAAATCCCAGTCTTCTTGTTTTAAGTTGATGAACTTGGAAAGCATAGATTGGAATGTGCGGAAGGTGCGTTCTGTTGCCCCGTTCCCCATTGAATGGTAAGGGGTTGCAAACCTATGCTGAATATGAAGGAGGTTGCAGAATTCCTGGTAGAAATGAGAGGTGAAGCTTGACGCCTGGTCCGAGACAAGCTCGGACATGGTGCCGTACTTGAGAACGCAGTCAGAAAGAAGGGCATGTGCGATGGTATTTGCACGTGCGTCTGGTAGTGGGGTGGAGATAACGTATCGTGTGAACCAACATACCATGTTGAGAATGTACTTATTTCCTCGTTCCGTGGTTTTTAGCGGGCCGCAAAGGTCGAGACCAACCTTTGCAAATACCGCTTCGCTATGCACCGGGATCAAACGTTCACAGAAAGCAGGTTTGGGATTACGCCGCATTTGGCAGGTGAGGCATTCCTCGGACCATTTACGGACGTCGGAATGGATTGTTGGCCAGTAATATTTACGTAGCAGTTTAGCTAGGGTCTTTTTCCAACTAGTATGTCCTCCAGAGAGGGCGCTACTGTGATGGGCGTCGAAAAGCAAACGGAAAAATTTTTGGGGTACCAGCAATAAAGACTGGGTACCGCCGAGCTTGGGGGGTTTGTAGTACATGCACCCATCGATGTTCAGATGAGTGTGAAGCGCTATTGCCGTCGCTTTAGACCGAAGCTCGTCGCTTATAGAAGGTGGTAAGGGCTGGTCGGTCTTCACGAGCCGTACTAGACGAAGGAAATTGTCCCGTTGCTGTTCGTGACGGAAATCTATGAGCTCTGGACTACCGCGAACGAAGGTACGGTTACCCCTGGCGGGGGCAGGTGGCTCAGTGAGCTCAGCTTGGACTTGAAGACTCAGTGGAAAGTCTATTATGTCCTGCAATTCCTGGTCTGGCACGGCCACGGCGTTCTGGTCCTCGTGAACCCGGGATAACGCGTCCGCTACGGTGTTTTTGGTTCCCTTGATGTGGACGACTTTGATATTGTAGCTTTGGAGTTCGATGAGCCAACGCGCTAGATTATCGTGCGTTTTGCTTTTGTTTAAGAGAAAGGTTAACGGTTTATGGTCGCTGTGAAGTGTGACTTGGGTCATGCATATGTAGGGTTTGAACTGTCGTAGGGCATAAATAATGGCACCTAATTCTATTTGAACGGCTGGCCACCGGCGTTCTGTTTCCGTCAACGTGCGGCTACAGTACGCTATGGCGTAGAACTTGTTGGAGCCGGGTTGTTCTTCCTGCATAAGAGCGCCTGCTTGCGCAACGGAGCTGGCGTCCGTGAAGATATGAAAAGGTTTGTTATAGTCTGGGTTAAGATGGGTTTATTGATTAGAGCGTCGCGTAGCTCACGAAATGCGGCTTCCTGAGGCTCCAACCATTGGAATTTGTTGCTTTTACGTGTTAACCTAGTGAGGGGTTCTGCTATGTTCGCAAAATTGGGGATGAATTTGCGGAAGAACCCGACCATGCCTAAAAACCGTTTCACCTCCTTAGTGTTGGTGGGCGTAGGGAATTCGCGAACCGCTCGTGTGTTGGCTTCAGCGGGTGAATACGAGTCCTTATTAATGAGGTGCCCGAGGAAAGTGATCTGCCGTCTGGCGAAGACGCACTTTTTGGATGATGCTTTTAGGTTGAATTGACGAAGACGTAGCAGTACCTTTTCGAGGGATGTGAGGTGGGACTCAAAGTGTTTATTATAAACGAGGATGTCATCTATGTAGGTGAGAACGTTGCCCTCTAAGCCACCTAAAACCTTGGACATTATGCGTGCGAAGTAGCTACCGGCTGACTTTAGGCCAAAGGGGAGGTGGGTCATTTGGTAGATCTTATTCTCGGTAATGACCCCGCATTTGTAGCTGCTTTCTTCATCGAGTGGGAGTTGCAAATAGCCACTAGCGAGATCCAATGTAGTATAGAAGGTGTTACCGCCGATCTTCTCGAGAACATCGTCAATACGTGGGATAGGATACGGGTCTGGGAGTGTTTTAGGTTACCTCGTTGATTGGACGTCTCATGTCGAGGCAAACCCGGAGGGTGTTATCCTTTTTGCGAACGACAACTAAATTGTGGACCCAATGGGTCTGGGACTCTTTCATAACCCCTGCTTTCAGAAGTAGGTTGATATGTTTCTGAATTTCCTCGCGATACTTAACGGGTACTCTATACGGACGGATTTTGGCAGGTGGGTCATCCGTGGTATATATGTGGACTTTTCCCGCCGTGCAGCTGCCTATATCGTATTGATGACGAGAGAAGACGTCAACGTAGCGGTCTAAGAGCTTGCGGAGTATGCTACGCTGAGTATCGGTGACATCGCATTGATCGAGGTTGATCCTATAAGAGGTATCTGCCCCGTCAAATGAGTCCACACAGGTGGCCGCTATGGGGGGGAGTGGAAGCTCACTATGGTCAGTCAGAGCGATTTCCTTGGTCAATGGCATGGCCTTCGCTATATGCATGCCTGCGTACAACGTCTGAGGTTGGTTGGTAGGATTGGATACCAGTAGAACTGGTTGTTTAGAATTGATTATGGCGGGAGCTACAGAGAGGTCCCTTTGAAAAAGACGCATCGCTTGAGAGACGAGCGTGAAGTCTGTGGCCTCTCCCCAATTGTTCAGGGTGCACTGAACTAAAGTTTCCATGTTTGGCTGCAGTTTTATAGTATCGCTTACGCACACCGGGAACGGTATCAGGGGGAAAGGTTGGGGGGACGTACCGCTTGACCCAAGGGAAGGGTAGCTTGACCGAAAGAAACCTGGTGATTTTGGTAGTCAATAGTCATGGTTGGTAACAAAGCTAGGAGATCATTTCCCAAGATAACTTCGTACGCTGAGTGGATGTTAGGAACGCACGAACCCTTGGTGAAATGCAAAGTGTGCTGCAGACAGATATTGGAAATTCTTAATTGGACTTTCTTGGATCCAGCCATTGGGACGTGGATACCTGCCATACCCATTGCCGTGATAGATTGTGGGGGGTCTAACGTGAAGACACCCAAAGCTGCGCAAAGGTTTTGCGCAGCCAAGGTGATACTGGATCCGGTATCAATCAATGCCGATACATTGACTCCGTTAACTGTGATCCGTATGTGTGTGGAAAGGGATTGAGTCGCTAACGATAAGGTGTAAACCGTGGGAAAGGGAGCTGGCTCTAAGGGGATTGGGGACTCCGCGGGAGTACTGTAGTTTTGCGGCGCTGGCATTGGCTGGGGTGGGCTCCGCCCCCTTTTTCTGTAGAAACGAGCTACGTACTGAAACAGATGCGTGGGAATTTGGCTCGAAATGTATAACATGATAATGCGAGATAGAAACTGGACTGAAACTACTATGCAGCAAAGGGTGACCCATGGTTTGTAAATAGTTGTTAGGAGGAAGCTAGCGAAGCTAAGAGGAAAGGATGGGGTCGAGAGGATACTAGGCTTAGTTGGGTCGTGCTGAGTTGTCGCGCTAGTATGGGCTTCCAAAGCTACCTGATTCCCTTCAAGCGCTGCCCATAGCTCAGAAAACTGTTGTTCGGGAACGAACTCGCTGATGTTAGTGATGACCAAGTTATGGAAAAGGGTGAGAGCGGGACGCAGGGTACTCTGAGGACGGTTAAACGAGTGCTCAATTACGGTTATGGTAGAACGAGGAATAACACGAAACGAACCAGACAACGGCATATACTGAGAAACGGAATCGTTGAAAGGAAATTCAAATAATAAATCTGTTGAACATGGCACGGGACTGGCAGTGTGAGAGATAATATTAGTGACAGGATCGAGAAAAGCCTTCCAGTGGGTGTTATCTGGAAGGAAAACCGAGATAGAAGGTAATGAGAAGCACGACTTATTGAATGGCGAAAGCGAGTACATAGAGGGTGAAAGGCTGGCGCGTGATTTAGTGCGAACGATATTGTTTCCGAGGAACTTGGCTTCAATGTCTGATCGTTGAAGGATATTTCTCATGGCTATTGTGGGGTTAGCAGAAATAGCGGCTATCAAAGAAGCACTGAGAGAATTTATCGATTTGCAAAGAGCAAGGATAGCGTGATGGAACGACCCGCTCATAGATTGTTGCATGCCGTCTTCAACAGCTAATAATTGTGCAGCCAGCTGATTGGTCGTAGCAAGACCAACCTGGTGGCGGCTGGATAGATTTACATGACGTTTAGAACGGTAGTATGAGAGAGATTCAATAGCATAACCTTGATCTGTGATGATAAGAGAGTGACCACAATCAAAAATTGGAGTAGCGGAAAGAGAGAAAGAAAGTGCGAACTCCTTGGAGTCGCTAAGCCAGACCTTTTCCGCCAATGTGCCTTTCATTGAAGAAACGTGAATGTACCTACAACTCTCTTGGCTGTCGGGGGTCCAAATTACTGCCGATCCTGATTGCATATTGCACTCTCCGCGGTGGTAATTACAGTTATCCATGAGTCCTATGGAGCTTTCAATGGAGTCCGATCCATGGTACGCGAAAATTGACGCCTGAAAAACTATGCAGTTGGAGACCGAGGCGGAGTAGTCTGTACAGCACTGAAAAGGTGCTGACGGCCAGTCGATCTCTAGGGTGTTCATATTTTTTAGGACCGTCCCCACCGTGATTAGGTCGCCATGAGCGCAGGCCTTGTGAGCAACCATGTGGCGACACGATTCAGGGGGAACCGTGTGCTCATGTGATACTACGGATTGGGAACGGGCTCCGAAAAAGTTCACCGAGTATGTCGCGGTTTGAGTTATGACGCGACACACGTGGGCGATACTTCTATAACGCACGGTATTAGGCCTATATACGTTAATCGTCAATGGTTTCACTTCAGCGGATATAGATGGCAGGATTTGAGAGCAGTTGATATCGGTAGGGATTTTCCAGTAACTAACCGGTGCCTTATTAGAACATAGTAAAGGAGGCATAATGTGTGCGTCTGAAATTTGAGAGAGGACGGCTATAGCGAGCATACAGGAGTAGGCCCAGCTAATTGGAGCCGAGGAACTCCTGGTGCTCTTTGAGGGATGTTCCTGCGGTGCATCTTGAAGGTTCAGGTCGCGGGTTGCGAATGCGAGATCCGCCAACGCGCTATTTCTCTCGAGAAGAGCCCCGATCTGGGCATCTTTCTGCTGAGTACTCCCTTGATCCGACTGAATTTGCGGGTCATCCTGAGGTCCCGCGGACTCCATGGCGAAGACCCTGGGTTGGCTACGAAGATTGGGTTGCGCAGGGATGTTCTGATGCCTGAAGGGTTCTTGGGTATTTCCCACCCATTGCTGATTGTTGGGAGCCTGTCTGCTACCCCATGGGTTGCGCGATTGACGAGGCTCCCTTTGAATCGGTTGTTTAGCTGCGGTACGATAAAAGGGCTTCGGTGGTGCCAAATGCGATGGAGGGAGTTGAAACCTGCAGAAAGTTTGAATGTGGCCTACTCTCCCACACCGAAAGCATGTTACGTCAGAGTTGGGTGCGCGTTCCGCAGTTCTGCGATTAAAGATGCCTCTAGGTTGGGAATTTCTCAAGGGTCTACGCATGCCGAAGTTGCGTCCACCTGAATAGTATTGTTGAGGCATTGTCTCCATGCGTGGTTGCGCATGTATTGCGTGGACCACGGGAGGAGGCGGTTGCGCCGGAGGGAATATGGTAATCGCGTTTGCGGCATCCGCCAAGAGGGATTCAAAAGTGATTGCCTTGACTACGGCGTCCTCAAAAGACGGTGGGTTGGCCGCCTTGACATGAAAGCGTAGGGCAGGTCTGAGACGATCTAGGTACTCATCAAGGAGTCTTTCGTTTTGAGATGGTCTAGGTTGATTGCGCGTTACTTTCTTAATGATTTGCTTGATGCGTTCTGCGAACTCACGGGCCGACTCAGTGGGTCCCTGCTTGCAGTCACTTAATTGCTGTCTTGCCAGGCTTCGGAAGTGCGGTGACTCAAAATGATCGCGCAGGTGCTCAACTATCTTGCGATATTGGTTCTTGTCCTTTTCCGGCATTTCGTCGACTAGGTCACGGGCTTCCCCATCTAGGTACCCGACCAATGTATTGGTCTTGAGTTGTTCTGGTAGCGGTGGGTTAACCATCCGCACCATATCCTCAAAGCGCCTAAACCAAGACTCGAAGTCTTGGCCGTCGGAGCCTGAGAAGACTTTCAAAGTTTTGGGTGCGAGCTGCCCGAAGGTCAGGCCGCTAACAGGAGGAGCGTCAGAATCCGTGGTGGGCATCTCCGCCACTCGTTCTAATGAGAGCGAAGTGCCTGCAGGGGCGTCCAGTTCGAATTGTAGAGGGACTCCTTCTTGCTGGTCCGAAGTGGGTACCTCTGGGGTTGATGACGATTCCCTGGACTGGCAGGTTTGGGATCTGGTTGTAGGACGAGGAATGGTAGAGAGTAGAGTATGGGCTGTGCACAGTGGACAGACTGGATGGATTGAACGAGCGACGATGGGTATTTATGCCAAGGGTACTGTTATCATGTTATGAATCTACAGTTGCGGAATGTTTGTCATGCTGAGCAGAGCCGAGAAGCTGCTCCGATCAGATAAGAATACGCTCCCGCTGCTATGTTGAAATTCAAGGCTGGGAAAGTGTCGGCGAAGCTGCGAAAAGATCTGGATGGCATTTTGTGATCTGAGAAAGTAAACATGGGGAAATGTTGAGACATATTCGAAATTCAAATGTGCTATGTGAGAGAGGAGCATTTTTGAACGGAGAAAATGAAAAAAAAGGAAACGTAGTGGGTTGGATAAACGGGAAGTGCGAACTGCCATAAGTTTCTGAAAAGGAAGGCGGGAAGTGTGCCGTTTAGCGGGACTTGCGCAAGATCTTGAGAGCAGGAGAATTTAAACTGTGCACTAGAGCGTAAGAAACTAATAGAAATGGCGAATAATGCAAATAATACACATCCTTTATCGGGTAGGAAAATATCACTCATTGGAAAAAAAAAAGTGTACTTGAAGAAATGCAGTTGGATTGAAAGTTGTACGAGAAATGTGGCGGGATATACCGCAGAAATGAATAATTACAAAAGACTAAGTCGTACCTGGGATATCGAGATTAGAGCTTTCTGGCGATACTTCTCATGGCTTAAGCAGGGGTTTGGACTCCCGGTCCCAGTGGTGACGGGGATTTTGCCGGCATAACCGGGCCATACTGCATATTCCGCGATAAGGAGCTCCTAACGTATATCGTTCCGGATTTCTTCACGAATGCAGCGAGAACACTAAAACACAAACTAATAGAGCGATGAGGGTGAGGTACAAAGGGAGGGGAATTTTCAGAGGGAGGCCCGGGAATTCTCTCGAAACTCACCTTCGTGACACCCACGAGCAAAGCTCCCCGGTCGAGGCTTAAACCGGTCATCTCTCCAAAGAGAGGGACTACTGCTACAACTACTAGCCCACCTGGTCGGGGGATTGTGGCTCACTCGGAGACCACACTCGCTGCTACCAGTAATGATCCGGCCCATCGGGATCATTTATACCCACCTATCTCAGCCTCAGGTCATGACCTATCCAAGACATAACACCTCATATATAATATCGTTTATCCTTAAGGCACAACATAGAACCGGAACACGATTGATAATATGCGACAATACGGACAATACAGCAAAATGAGTATATGCGGATATGAAGAATGGCCCCGGGGCCTCTGGCCTGGGGACGGACGAGCACGAGACCCATCCAGTGTCCTCGGCCGTAGGTCACCGGGTTGAGTAATTCGGAGTTGGTGGTGAGGTCCGCCGAAACGTGACGTCGTCCTGGGTAGATGTGGTCGGAATGCCGTCGAGCCAGAGCCTCGAGTACGGTCGTGCGCGGCTTTTATACGGTTCCCAGCCTTATCTCCGCTGTCGTCTGAAAACATAGGATGAAGCTGAGAATTGACGCGAAGGCAAACTTAACTGTAAACATCAACCGTACCGTAAACTCGGGGCTAATAAATGTATTTTGCTAATTCGCACTTTACCCATCCTTTACATTAGTGACCTAGGACTACATTAACTTCAATTATGCTATGCTGATCCTTAAGCCACGCCATTTGCTTCAAGGTCGCCGTATTATGATAATCTTTGAGAAAGAAGCAGTAAGAATGCAGATCTTGCTTCTCACTACTTCTTCATGTTGTCAGGTGCCAGTGATTCAGAGGAAATTTCTACTCGGTGAAAAAGCTAATATACTTTGGCAAAACGACAGCTTACCTTTCAAACAACGTATCATCTCTTCCCTTAATTTCGGATCTTTCATGGGAGCGGACACACTTAACATCATCTCTTCCAACAACATTTCATAAGTAGCACCAAGATGAAACGAAAGCAGAGTCGATAGCGTGGGTCCCGCAACGAATTGCTTGATTCACAAGCTGTATACTTGACAAACGTCCAGAAACTTGACAAATGTCTCGCGACAACTCGCCCGGCGTTTCTTCAGGGCGTAGGTTTAGGCGACAGTCTAAGTTTTGAGTAGTGCATGCCTTCTCCATTTGCCACCTGACACGATCATGGCTGATTCGCCCCTGATGAGACATCCGACAATTGTGATCATTCCAACTCCTTGCCCGTAATATTCTGAATTGGTGTCAATCTCAAAAACTCCAGTCCTCTATGAAAACCCTTCACTCTTCCCTTCGTTCTTATGCTCAAGTTCCGCTAAAAAGCATGTATTTTTGAGTAAATTCAAGGTCCATTCTTGCCACAGCACTCTTGTTGCGAAACGCTCGAAACGAACGCACCACACTTTTTTTTAGAAATGTGCCTGTAACGACATCTCTGAAACTGCTCGAGCCTCCCACCCTTCGCAGTTACCAATAGCTGTTGTATCAGTATGTAATCTCGATGGTTTCCATAGTTCATCTGTACTATAATGCCCATGACAACAGCCTAGTTGCAGCTGTCCTGCGGAGGAAGCTGTCATCAAATGGAGAATGTTACAGTCAAGGTAAGATTGGTTTTACACTCATCATTGAACAGTATAAAATTCGCTCAACTAAAAGAAAGTGAGATAGAGTGAGCGAGATGCAAGGATGTGAGGAAGGAAAACATTTTTTCAGTTTACTCAACGTGAATGATAACGTGATGTGATAGCGGAATATTTTGCATGGGATTAAGATCTGAATGTCACACTTTTATCGTACAGTAGGACCCTAATGAAACGTCTCTTTCTACGATTGTATCGAAGTACGGTTATCCTCCCCTCACCTTTCCCACTTCTACCTCCAACTCTGCTCACAAAATACTACTGCTCACGACGACTGCTTGGCTGCTTTCATAGTCCACGATTTGGCTCGCGACCGATCGCGGCACCCGGTCGCGGGCCAAATCGTGAACTATGAAAGCAGCCTTTATGTCGCCTATCTCTAAAATCTAGCGAAAGAAGCCTTGTGTAATGAAGAGAGAGGAAGACGCACGCTTACAGGGACTGCTTCCTTATTGTACAAAGTGCAATTAAAGGCAAACCGATAAATGACCCATTCACATTTGTAGGTACCGAAGCAGGGTCTACAGTAAAATCTGCTTTTATTCACGCAGAGGCAGGTGTTCCGCTTAACATGTGTATCTTCGAGTGAAATAAATTGTAGTTTTTAAGTCATCACGATAATTTCCGCAATGATAGTCATGGTCCTCCTCACTAGAGACTTGAGGCTCATCAGAGAAGAGTATTCTAATCGAGGATGTAATATCACCCATACGCTATCACTCCATGCCCCACAGAACTTACTCGGTTACTATAACAGAATACAATTTCAATCAAATTGCTTTGATCAATGAATTATATTTACTCCGATGGCGTTGGTGCTCCAATTACTTATAAACATAACAGATACCGAAACTAATCACGGAAAAAATTCCGGTGGGTTTGTGCTCATATTATCAACGAATCTCACTAGGACTCTAAACCAATCAATAATTACCCAAATATCTGCTACAATAAATAAACCAACCCAGTGATCTAGCCATAAATCTGTTTCGTGTTCCTCACTGGGATGAGCACTCGGACACCTTCAAAGCAACTCCAAACAAATATTGAGCCAGTCTGTTCCATCCCGAAATCTCCGAAGGTGAAATTGATCTTATAACAACAAGTGAGAAAATATACTTTACCCAAGCAGGTGCAAATTGCAGCACAATTCATGGAGGGTAACTTCAGAAGGAGTTTGAGTTTCACATCAAAAAAGAACGAGTATGCAGAAGTGGGTTATGTACATTAACGTGTCATAGCACGAAAAATTTCACGGAACCATGCTGTAAGTGAGCTAGACACGTATGGAAATTCGAGGAAAACGAGCAGATAAAGTGCGTAAAGCTGCACTAAGAGAAGATCACATGAGCTGTAATTGTCAATGATAAACTAAACGCTGAAACCGAAGGAAACGTAGGACAAGGGCCCGATAACTGAAATGGTCATCACGGCTGGCATGGAACCCAATGTCACTGCTCTGAAGTATCATTTTGTAAGCTACTCTGTCCCCTGTCATAATCCCCCTGTCAAACGAGTACAAAATGTCCAAGATCCACAGAAACGCTTGTGTAATATGAAAATCACGAAACAATATGTAAAGAAAGTCATAAGTTCGCTATTGCACTCTCCACAAATCATCATATACATAATGTTACCAAAACTGCCAAATAACTACTGTCTTACGGTAGGACCCTGTTTCCCAGTTTCAGCGCCTAGTAATGAATGAATGAATATATGGTAGAGTAAGTAATGCCGTATGAAATCACAAATCAAATACTGTCAAGGCAGTGAAATATACACGGAACTAATTATGATATACCTGAATGTTCTATGAATAGAGTGATCTAAAAACGAAATGCTTAGCAGGCCTTCAACTTCGGCGATGACGACGATGAGCTGATTGGAAGTGAGGCAGCTGTTCGTTGCGGTGTTGATGTGGGATCGTTCAGCTCGGTCAACCTTTTCTGGAGTTCCTGCTCTCGTAGCCGAACGTTTTCAATATCACTAAAATTTGAAAGGGAATGTTTCACATATATTGTTCACTTTATATCCAAGAAGGTGAAGAAAGCACTTACTCGAAACCCCTCTTCCCTCCTGCCCCAACCGCTCACCCTACTTCTAAACTTGGGGGCGAAATGAGAAAAAATTTCACATTTTAAGTGGGTCAACTTCAAATTTAGAGAAGATTCGAGAAGTGCCGAAAAATTCACACTCGAACTCACAAAATGTAGCCCCGATAGGGGTGTAACGTGAGAAAGAAAGAAACTAGAAAGGTAGGATGACAGAACCTACAAGAGAACTGTTTCGAGCACGGCATGATCATATCGCTTCAGGAAGCTCAAAAAGGTAAATGAGTGATACTTTATAGGAATCATACATCACAGTATACCCAAGCCCCCAAGCATTTTGAAATTGAATAGGAAGTAAGCCATATAGTCTATAAAATAACTACCGTTCCAGGTTGGTCTAACCTACGAAAAAAAGTTGGACCGAGTTTATAACTACGACGGACAACATTTAGAAGCTATAACTCGTTAAAGGAAAGCTGTAAGTATTATTTGCAAATTAAAGCTTAAATACTCTTCTGAAGTTGTCTGATCCTAGTTCGACCCCCGCGGATCCTTTACTCACTTAATGGATGCGATGCGATCCACCTCTTCCACAAATAAACAAATACCGTTCTTTCTCTTGAGATAAACAAATACTGCTCTTTGTCCGGGATTTCGCGACAGGCGCTCGATCCCGGCTGAGAAAAGAGGACTTCGATTATATACTGCGATTTAGGTTACACGCTGGGAACAAAGGCAAATGTTGTTTGTTTACTGCTAGCAAGGAGAACTACCTCATGGTTTTGTCGATGGCCTCCTTCGTAGCTTCGATGGCCGCTCGCAACTTATGCGACTGCTTCAGCTGTTTTTGATATTGTTGAGGCCAATTCGATTCTCTCATCGGTGTTAGGATGTTACGGAGATTTTCCTGAAAACATAAGACTTAGACTACCGGTATTCCTGTTATTTAGGATATCGGAATGGAGAGCTTTAATTGTTTTCACTACTCAACAGTTTTTTATTACTATTGGGATACTTTATTGACCAATAACATTGAGGTAAGCTAACCACCTTTCCAGCTAGCCAGGTCTTGTATTCAACTTCTGATCTTCAAAATACAACGCTAATCCAGAATCCCTTTGTGTATCTTAAAGAGCCACTGTCACGTCCGTCACAAAATGCAACTGATGGTTTGGAATTAAAGGCCGCCCGATATAGAATGAGCGAAGTGTGACTGACACGACCCCTATAGAATTTCAAAAACCCGTCCGCGACTCAAATATGTCCTATTATAGAAATTCCCTCCTAAAGTTTTCCATTCCTTGCTCCCATCTCACTGCGAGCGTACACTGTCTTCAAGACGGTCGCTTCGAAGAGAAGTAAAAAAGTCAAATAATAAGCAAAAAATGGAAGTAAAAGATGATTACTAAGCCAATACAACGAACTGTAAAATGGCAAACCTGCTGACGCTGCAGTTGAAGGAACTCTCGGTCTGCATCAGTTGGTAAGGTCAGTTCCGTGTTCAAAAGATTTTCCCTTTGTCTTTCAATCAACTGCCTTAAATGTAAGTGATAACAGCAAATTTTCCGACACTCAAGTTACTACTAGATATTATTTCATTGGTGATTACACAACTAATCGCCATAACACAAAAACCTTTGTTTTTCTATGAGAACGAGTAGGTCGTTTTGGCTGAGACCCATTCTGGCAATCGACATATCCTCATCCGGCAGCATTAAAAGCGGTGGATGTGAATGAGCCCCTCGCCCGAGTGAAGCGAATTTCTGCTCCATGACAGAGTTGTAGTCTGAACGTGACTCATAAAAGTAAACAAAGTCAAAACACTGTCTGGTATTCTACAGTAAAAGTACACATTAAAAACGGTAGACAGCAAACAAGCTGAAGTGAAATCTTGCCTGGTGGAGGTGGTCGAACACGCTCAGTTGCAGTTGCTCTCAACGGAATGGTTGGCAATGAGGTCGTGCTCATGTTCTGAGGAATCTTAGAAGGCTTGGCTGAAATGAAACATTGCGGCACAAGGAACCCATTGGTGACATCTCTAGCAAATAAGTAAAGATTTAAAAGTTACTGATAGTATTTATGCACCTGTTGGCATCGCAGTTGGCATACTGCTACTGGAAACACTTTGGAACGTCAAAGGAGGAGCAGATGTTGAAAAGTCCGCAACCTTTTCTGAAAAAGAACATGGCGAAAGAGTTTCGCTCTCGAACGGGAACATGGAAGGATTTCTTTCAAAACTGAATGTTTTTATATCACTTTACAACATCGCTTTCATTCCTATCCAGTTGTTATTTCAAAAGTCTTGAAGTATTCCACAATCATTCTTACAAACAAGTGTATCGCAGTTCCGTAGTAACCGTAGCAGTAGTTTTCATGAAAATTAACTTTAATGGACCCTAACAGAAGGGACAGGTTTAATGAAGTAGAAATCAATAGAATGAAGCAAAGTACTGAAAACTAGTTACTTTAAAAAACAGGATTTATGGAGATCTTCTGTTGAAAGCTCCGGTTAAAACGACAGCATTAACCCCTCCAAAAGACAACATGGAGTGAGGGCTCATACTCTCTTTTCACTTTGCCTTTAACACCTGCTATGAACAAGTGAGTAAGAGATCTGTAGGGATACGTAATGGCTTGAAAGATGACCTTAAAGCTCCCTCCACTGTCTTCAATGGTAAGCTGAGCCCACTGTCGATCAACCGTTTTTGCGAGCTATGAAATTAGCTACCACTGACTTTTGACTTTCTCATGTAAGAAAAAGCTATTTCGACTGCAAGACATATAAAGACCCAACTACAATGAGGTTGGCAAATAAGTATGTTTACAGATACCTCGAACATTTATCTCAAAAAGCAACAACTTCTTTTTGAAAAATCTGAATTTATAAATCAGGTAACTGGCTATTGCAGGGTCAATATCACTTTTATCACATGTCGATCCGTAAGAATATATGCCTAAATAATTTTTTTGCGTATTGTATTTTTCTTTCCTGAAACGTATGCAATAACTTATTTGCCAACTTTACAGCTTCACAAGACTTTCCTTGAAGCTATGAGGAAAAAAGAGAGAACGCAAGAGTTTTTAGGCTTGTCATGTGCGTGGGTTAGTGAAATCATCATCAAAATATTTCCTGTCAAATTTGACCATAGCTTTAAGGAAAACCTTGAAGGAACAGGAGAAATCAAAGGCCCGTAGCTTTTGGCATTCCCAGAGACATCAGTTTGTCACCAAGCTGCTTTACAACCTGCTATTTCAATTTTGCACTGTTCCCTCACCCGCAGGCCAAAAGTATACGAAGTTCTGTTGATTATGAATGGACCACAGTTAACCGTGAAGGAACATTAGGAAAAATAAACAAAAGAAAAAAGAATTATAATAGATAAATAAAAAGTAGAAAATCGATGAGACACTTCCAGTTCTTACGTGGTGTCATATCCGACGGTGAGCTGTTGTCTTCTTCATCGTCAATTTTTTTCAAAACAAATGTCACATTCGACATATGTTCACGCCACTTCTCCAGTAATTCAAGGGGCTTGTCGACAGGAGAAAGACGTCGTTCCTAAGGCTTATTTCAAGCAAAAACCACCACTGTTAGCAAATTCAACAGACACTCACCCTGTTGCGATACTTTTCGATCATCACAAAACGACCTTTCTGACTAATTGCATGAGCTAGTGCGTAGATAATCTGTGCACAGGTCGTTTCATTTGAAACACCCGAAATGCTTCGCTCAACACCATCCACGTTGACTTTCAACTCCATGTGGAACTGTAAAACTGATTAGTAATGGAGAAAATGCGAATGCTCAAGGGAGGACTAGATCAAAAGTCACGAAAGAAGAAATAAGAGAGAAAATCCTTCGACCACCAAGAAGAATGAGACATGAAGCTTCGCTAGTAAAGAGCAAACTAATTTTACTAGTCTGCTCATTTTGTTGAGTAATCATAGGGTACATACTGCAATCAATCTCCCCTGTGATTTGAACACATGTGCACTTTTGCCAAAAAAACTTAAATGTTCATGCCATAACGGAGATTTTTTGGTAAGTGGTAAGTCACATCCTACCCGTTGTGTACCTATTCCGACAGAAGAGTTTTCCCAGGTCGTGAATATACAAGTACAGTTAAACTGCCTGTGGGTCCTGAATTGAACATCATTCAAAACTAGTTGCAGCACAAGTAAAACATTAGGCTTAGCTAAACTTGGCTTCTTCAACCTAGGAAAGTTTTCATGCTAAATTTTAACCCTTTTTTGATAATGAAGATCCCACTACTGTCCTTGGAAACATTCAAAATCCTTAGTTAAGATAGTTTAATTTTCTTAAAGTATTGCTAGAGAATAAAAGTTTAATTTTCTTAAAGTATTGCTAGAGAATAAACAATTAAATGACAAGTGATTAATAAATGATTAGTACTTTACTGCGGAAGTTTTGTTAGAGATCAAGAGATCAGCCACAGAAAGGCATAGGGAGAAAAAAAAGAGGAGGAACAAGAATCCTGAACCGAACATTACTGAATGCGAAACCTATTGCTCAAACCTGAGTATGGGTACTTTCTGACAAAGCACATCCCGTCCATAACTTGGACATGGGGAAAAATAAGGCTAACTAAGTTTTTAGTTAGACTGACAGACACAAGTAAATCAAAACAATCGAGAGATAATCACTCATGATCGTGGAGAACACTGAAGACGAAACGAATATCCTTCACCGGCAGAGTAAACAAAGCTAACAATAGCGGGTAAAAACTCATGCGGCTGCGTGCTTGTCTACTATTGGAGCACGTTTCCTTGCAGTTGAGCTGCGAGTGGGTACGATTGATTACATTTAATCCTTGTTGTAATGTAAACTGATAATGATTGACAAGGTGAGCCTTTACTTGTTCAGTATCAATTGTTCCGTCCTTTTGATTATTATTGAAATCACCCGAAATCAAGAGCTTCCCACACAATTTTCCAGGCGATTTAATACAGTCTAGGGCAATTTTGCCGTAAGAAATTATATTGCAGTGTCGTATAGCTTAGAAAAAGCAAGTAGTTTTGAAGCTAATCAAATATTGTTCAATCACATGATATGCCCACATACTCTAAAACCACGAGGGGTCCCACTCGGGACTGATTAGCCCCACACAGGAACGAAAATAAAGTTAGCGTACTCGGTTCCTACAAAATAGTTTTAATGAATGAATGCGCAATGGACGCAGAATCCCATTGAACATACATTTTCTATCACGGATGAACCTATTTGACCACATAAACCTTCAATCCGTCACTAGACGACTCATCGAACGGGACCAAAGGCGCAGGGCTAGTGGGTGCGTAACCACGAGGGCTATGGTCGCATCGTAACCACTCGTTCGAGTTGGGACCCACGGCTCGACTACTATATGAAATGTTTCTCCTAACCCACTACTTTGATTCTACTTTGTCTTTGCTATTTTTTCATCATTGACTTTATTCCAAGCAAATATTAAGAGCCTCTTGGCTTCTACACTTGAAATGTTCAAAAAGGTCAAGAAATTTGGGCAGTTCAAGTAATATCCACTTCCGCTCAGATTTTCCGTCACTCCCATCCGCACTCGTACGGTCTGACTTTTCACGTGGGGAAGTCGTATTCCCTTTCGTTGAGTATGTCCTCAAAACCCTCTCCAAGATCTCAAGCAAATGTTGATGTCTACCTTCTCAATGGAACCTTCGTGTTTTCCACCTCCTCACCGTGTTGTTCATCTTTGTTGATTTTTCGGACCAATTTAAGTCAGCAAAGTGTTTTCGATGCGATAACTAATCTCTCAGCGACCTACACCTCTTCTAAGGCAAGAAGGTTAACTGTAAAATAAGGTGATGGATGTGTTGCTGGCATCAAAATGTCATTTACTTGCTTCAAGGCCAAGAGTACTTCTAAAGCAACTCAAAGAATGTTCATTATTCATCTTGACGGTCTACTACTGTAGCATTTACTTGTGACCAGTTTAGCGTTGCTTTATTCGAGCTCATTGCAAAATAAAGGACGAAATTACTGATCATAACGAAGCAGAAATTCGGAGTTTTTCGGGTAAAAGAGTGGCTCACTTGTTAAACGGTGAATATTAGGAATATTTCGGTCAAATTGACTGCTTTTGACAACTTTGGTGCTTCCAACACAAGAATTACAAGCATTATCAGTGGCTATGTAGTTATTTGATTACCTATTTTTTCGTGTTTTCCTACAAGTACCTACGGTAGTAAAACTTGTTCTTTCTTCTGCTCTCTACCACGCAGAACTTTATACAGTACAGTACAGTACAATTACTAGAATTCAGTTTATGTAGTAACTTGACAGATAGACGACTGTTCTCAGGACTTCGAACAAAGACTTACCGTGCGTTCTAATTTCGGGCTCTATATAACCCTCAGAGAACAAAAATACGGCGCGAAGAGATCAGCTCAATCAATATCTCAGAGACTCATCGTCCGTATTGGTTGGATGAATAGCTAACATAACAGAGATTAGATAGAACTTCAAAGGCAGGACATAGCATACTGAAGCATCAAGAAATAAACATAAGCATCAACAATATGTTATCAATGGTCAATCCTTCGACATCTATCCCCTACCTTTTTTCGAAAATTAGATTATGTGAAGTGAAAAAACTGTAACGAGCCATTGATCCGTTTATATGGGGGTATGCATGAGCCTTGAAAGGTGAGGAATGAGTGTGTCCACCGTCGAAAGGAGCATGGCTACTCGAGAATGTGGCTAGTTCTTTGACTAGTCGGCATGCAGTTTGTGACTCATCTGTCGAGCGGTGTACCAGTAATATGACCTATTATCATGCGTGCCTTCAGTTGTAATGTCACGATCGACAGCTTTGCCAACAGCAACTTAAAAATTCTCGGTGACTTATCCTATCAAGAGAAAGGAATGAAGTGAAATGAAAACTTGATTTCGATTGTGGAAAAGGGGGCTCAGCGGGTGTGGTGCAGTAGGGTCGAAATTGTCGCATCGCGGCGAGAGAGATGCCGTGCGAAAGAATGTGGCAGAATGCAGCAGCAGGTAAGAAATATAGGGCTAAAATAGCTAACAGTAGAATCATGCCTAAAGTAATGATCGCATATCGATTGAGCTGTAAAAACACTAGAGCTGTTATAACGGCGAAACGAATGGTTCGCGACAGCCGCGTGCGGCGAATCGATTACACAAAACCGATCCTAGTGCCCGTTTCCCAACATTTCGTACTGTATATTGCTATGTCCAACCGCTTTGAACGTTAGACGGAAAAGTAGCATAAAGGCGTAATTGGAAAGGAAACATGGTTGGAGCTAAATAATTTTTATCTGTTAGGTTGTGGAAAGCGTAAAAACAATGAACCCTTCATTTCTTTCATTTAATAAGTACTACTTCCATCCAAAGTAGAAGAAAAATTTATGGAACGTTTCTCGACTGCTTTGACTGCTCTAGAAGCGATCCGAACCGGGGATCGTGGAAGCAATAACGGAATTCTTGACTCTACTCTCCGCGTATCCACGAGTAAAAGTCACGTCCATATGCAGTTTATATCACATATCTATCAGACATCAAATCGATAAGTGGAATTACACTTATTGACAGCCTTGGGCCTGGAGGGATGGAAGGCTTGATTGGCCTGGGTGAGTAGTATTGATTTGGGATGCGATCCCCGGACCATTCGTTTCTGATTTTGAACCGCCTGCCAACTCATCATTTCCTCACATACCTATGATTATCTGCTGTCAGTCGAAGAACTTTGACGGGGCATCGGTCTCAGATGTCCTTTGTAGACCCGGTAACTCCACAGATAAATGGTCGGCGCTGGCCGAGGTCGATGCTTTCGGTATTGGTGTGCACAAAAACTTTTCCTTTTCCTTTCACTTTTTTCTCCAACTTACCTGCCCTGCAGGATTACTTCTGTTGTTGCACCATTCATATTGAACGGCCGTGGTCACTCAACGAACAGGCGGTTGTTTTTTGCTGCTTTTGTTCTTGCTGGCTGTAAAGTCTTCTTTGGACGTACAGTGACTTGCCGTGGCCAGAAGATGTACAAGCCAGTACGTTTGTCCTCCTAACTGACCAGTCTTGTTCCAGTTAATCGACCCTTAGGAGGGATGGATGTTTTGGTTGGCCCAAGTGGATATCGATCCAGGATTCGAACCCATGGCCACATGTGTGTGTTTGATACCCACTATTTGCTACTGCACCACCTTCGCTCGCCCTACAGCTGTAATGAAGAAGGATGAAATAACTTGTGAGAACACCGGGTCTTGATGTGTTCAATCCTCGAGCCCTGTGGTCGACCTCGATTCAAAAGATACAGTTAGCTTCATGAGTATGTAGTTTCTGCAGTGACATAGTAGCTCGATCCGGTACTCCTATCCGGATGTGGTGCAATAGGAACGGAATTGTCGCGTCGCGGCGAGAGTGACGCCGCGCGCGGAATGTAGCAGAATGCGGCAGCGAGTAAGAAATACAGGAACAAAAGAACTAACAGTAGAATCATGCCAAAAGAAATAATCGCATAGCGATTGAACTGTATGAAGAACGCTAGAACTTTCTGTAATCGATTCGCCTCACACGGCTGTCGCGAACATTCGCTTCGCCGTTATTACAGCTCTGGCGTTCTTCGTACAGCTCAATCTGGATACGAACCTTATTTTAGGCATGATTCTACTATTAGTTTTTTTTGTTCTTGTGTTTTTTACCTGCTGCTGCATTCTGTTGTATTCCTTCGCGCGCGACGTCCCTCTTGCCGCGACGCCACACTTTTGCTCCTACTGCTCCAAACCCGATGGTTCTATTTCCAGTCGAAAATCCTCCCTGCGATTTCTGTCTCTGTTGATTCTTTAAACTCAATCTACCGTCTGTGAAACGCGATTCACTTCGAATCTCTTCGACAACTTTACTATACCTGTGGATATTACATTGTAATTAGGCTGTAACTTAACAACCGGTGCATATTTATTCCCATTCTAAGCTAGTTCAATAAGCGGCAGTAGTGTTTTAGGCATGTTGTTCAGGCAGGCAGAAGTATCCTCGGTCATCCTTTAGTACGACACCATAGAGGAGTGGCGGAAGAATGCCCGTTGGCTGAGGTGAGCGCGTTCCTTGAAAGGATTAAATTAACCCAAATAGATTGTTACGAACAGTTCAAAAACACCTAACAGTACTGCATACTGACCTGGCCAGTGTTGTCATACAGGTAAATGCTAAGATCGTCTCCAGTGGCGAACGTTGAATCGGCCTCACAAACGAATGTGTGAGGTGGGTTATGAACTCCATGGCCTCGAGCATAAATCTAAAACGGTTTTTTTTCAAACATCTGTGCCTCTCAAGACTGATTTTTCAATTTTTTGCCATCTTCCTCTTTGTTAAAATTATGTCCTACCACGACGGTAGGAATTTAAGGATCATCGAGGGATGAAAGTGAAACCAGCAAGCAGTTTGTACGTTGATTCAGAAAGATGTTCGTAGGGAGAAACGGACCTTCAGGGAAACGACTTTCAAAACATTCTTCCTTTTTATAAAGTTATTTTGCTGAAATATAAGCTTAAAAGAGGTCTAC
Organism: Haemonchus placei; assembly: GCA_900617895.1. Lineage (NCBI taxonomy): Eukaryota > Metazoa > Nematoda > Chromadorea > Rhabditida > Trichostrongylidae > Haemonchus > Haemonchus placei. Next base: position 49,523 of record UZAF01016188.1, read on the forward strand.
TTCTTTTCAAGCTTATTTTCAGCCTTTGAAGCAAGATTCCTTGAGATATCTATAAATAGTTGGTTTGAAACCGTGATTTTATAGCGTCGGCCTCATTACAATTTTATAACTGTAAAAGTACATGGGAGTATGGCGTACTAATGCCAACGTAGACAAGTAAATTTGACGATTTCGGCGGAATTCACGGACTGTATGGGTATTGCAAACCGTTGCCACCCAGTAACTCTCTGATGAGCATTTTTACAGGAAGCAAGGTGCGTCTTTTGAACACGTGAACATGATTATCACGTTACTGGATACTGTTGAATGAACCCGAGGTACTGATTTGGAATCCAAAAGGAGTAAAAAGTTGCTCACCTGCACTCTATTCTGCGGAGTGAGGATGAAATCTCGAGGGAACGTGAAGGAGACTTGTTTAAGAGATGAACTGGTACTGCGGAGAGTCCAGTCCCCGAGGTGTTGATCGGTGTCCAACGATGTGTTCTCCACAATGACATACGAACCATCAGGAGCAACCTCCTTGAAACGTAATTTTCAAAAGGATAAAATCTTCTGGCGTTAACCAGTCCCGTCTGAGGGATGCGCCCCGCATTCGACTTCCATTCAGAATTGTAGTGCCGTAATGAATGGGTATGTGGCCTATACAATGAATTGCGCTGGCAAGCCGGCGTACAAGTCTGTGCTTTTATCCTTCCAGACAAGTCTGGTACCAATTAACCAACCCAGGAGGGATGAAACGCTTGGTTGGCCTAGGCGGTTATCGATCCAGCATTCGAACCCCTGACCGCGCGTGTGAGATAGTGCGCCACTTGCCACTACGCCACCTCCGCCCTAAGACGTAATTTATATTACCATGTAAATACATATTACCAGCTGGGTAACCTCTTAGGTGAACGTCTGGGGGAATGAAGGGGTATTTCGATGTATTCAAGGCCAATTCTACTCTGCTAACCTTAGGGCGTGATAAGTTGGAGACGAACTCGACGTTTTTCTCATTGGGGGTCAAAATGCCCCGGCCAACAAGTGAATTGGGGTTCGCCAATTTTCTGGGGCGCTGGAATTTCGCGAAAGACACTCATTGGGTGATTCGGGGGCACCTGATTTCTTTGAAAGGAAAAGTTCAGATTATTTCATTTTCGCGATCCCACCTACGTCCAGTCGTTATGTATGGAGATGGAAAGGTTTTGGGGCAACGAAAACTCGACCAAACTCACAGCAATGGCGACGTTTCCTTGTGCAGAACGGTGTAGGGAGTAGTCATGCTCCGATCCACTGATTCTCGATGCATTCATGTCATCAGTTGCTTCCTTGATCATATAGTCCAACTTTGAGATCACAGTTGGTGTTGTGGTGCTGCTCGTGATTGCATATCGTTCGCTTTGCTGAACAGCGCCAGATCCGCTGTCGTGGGTAGTCACACCATAGCCAATCTGAGAGGAATATTGGCCGGCACCGCTACTCATTTGGGAGTATGCGGGAGTAGCACCACTGCCAATATGGGATTGTGACGTCACGCCTCCACCAATCTGATACTGTCTAGGCGAGTAAGTACCGCTTGTTGCTGTTATTTGCTTCAATGAAGAGTTTCTGACATGAGTGTATGTGCCTCCACTGTTACCGCCGTGGTTGTAAACTCCACTGCCCGTTCTCGAATGGCTGACAACTCCGTTGTAGGTTTGACTAGTTCTTACACCGCTTCCAATGTCGTCTGAAAAAACTTGTGACTGTTTTTTATGATCGAAACACAGTTCTTTGAATTCGGGGTACCATAAAGTTTGAGTGAGTGTTGCTATCATTAAATAGTATGTAGTAGCCTATTGAGTAGTCGCGACATCATAAGATTTATTTCAAAAATTCGTCCTATAGGGAGAAAGATTGAAGTTCTTGGTGTTGATCCATCCCGTTTCAGAGTGCGCCCCATAATACGATTCCCCCCACAGTCGTAGTGGCGTTTTGAATGCGTAGGTGACTTATATACAATGATTGAGGGAGGCACCCGATGTGGAAGTTGGTGCTTTCATCCTCCTAGACGAGTATAGTATCAAATAAGTGACCTGGGACGATTGAAGGAATGGTTCGCCCGGGCTAGTATCGATCCATGATTCGATCCCAGTACGTGTTAATATCCCAGTATGTGATAATGCTCCATGTGGCACTACACCGTTCTCACTCTCTTGGACAGGATGATGAATAGTGGCTATGTTTTGCAAGTTGCGCGAGCTCCCCAAAAATGTACATATGCATTATATCGTGCAGGACTGCCTGGTACATGAGATAATGTAAGCTCGCGAGGTGCGGGAAATGTGTGACGGAGTACTTGTCAGTTACAAAACTGTACGAGTTTTTTGAACGGCTTCCAAGCTGGACTTATCATAAAATGTTTGCCATGAAGGACTACAAAAGTGTACCATGGATAGAAAGAAGGGATTGGCTCTCTAAGGGCTGTCTTGCCATCGAACCCCGGACCACCTCAATTAAGAAGTATCGCCATCATAAGTGAGTTCTTCACATTGTTACTGATAACTAGGGTTGGAGGGATTTCGATCTTTATTTTGAGTCTACTCGTTGAAGTTCTGGGAAATCCCAAAAGGGAAGAGGAATCGAGTTCTTACGCGAGGACGATATGTGATTTACGATGGAGAGTGCTCCAGGCGCAGCCGGTCCACTGCCGAGAAGACCTGTGCCAACACCATAGAGGAGCTCACGATAGCGCAGAATTTCTTCTCGAAGTGTCTGAAAAATTCCATTACATCAGGTTATCTCCGGACATCAGGAGTTATCGTAAAGATGGAATTCGACATACAGCAATGCTGTAGGTTTGTTGCGAAGGAGCGGCACCAGTAACTGCCTCATACTGATCCATCAGCGATTTCAGCTGATTTTCGTCATCCTTGAGCAACTTGTCTGCGGTAGCTAGATCTTGAGCTTTAGCATCTTCAATGTCAGCAATCAAGGATTCGAGGAGACGGTTCTGAAACTGATATTGTAAGTGGTTATATTACTCTAAAATACTTTTGGCAGGGGATATTTCGATTATTCAGTAAAATACTCTCAATATAAACCGTTTCCACTGAAAAAACCTTTGATCACTTTTTATTACCTCAACTAGGGGTTGCCTAGTTGTTAGGGCACAAGCTCTATGAGGAATCGGGAATAGTGGGTCCTTAGCAAATTGTATTGGAATTGTCTTCGTGTCGTGGGTGTTGGTAGCCGTACGTAAGAAAGATTCTTGGGTAGTATCCATACGGGTCTTTTCCTAGCTCTATTAAGTGGTACAGACTCGTTTAGGAAGAACGAAACTTCGCCTTGTGTATATATCGACTGACTTTAAACCGTTGTTAGCACCCATTCTACATTATAAGGATAGTTTAAAGGCACTGTTAACGACTAAATGGTTTCGAAGTTATGCGCATGGTTAGAATTCTGAGCCCCTCTGATAACATTTGTGCAGGAATTAGGTTGGAAAACGGCTGGATAGGGCACAATAAGGCCAGGAACAGTGGGGGACGCGATGCCTCCGCTCCTCGTTAGGCTGACTACGTGTTCAAATTGTCATTCACCACGTTCGCACTGGAGCGAAGCTGGTGAAAAATCGATACGCAGATTGGCAAATAGCCAGGAATGATCAGCTGGTCGACCGCCTCGTACAGGAGCTAGTATTCAACTGTTATTTCTATTTTATGTTTGTATTTCTATTGTTTTTTTTTTGTTATGAATTTTTTACGGTAGCATTCTTTAACTATTCTCGTAAATTTATTGAAGATTTCAACATATTTTGTGTAGATTATTGCATNGTCGACCGCCTCGTACAGGAGCTAGTATTCAACTGTTATTTCTATTTTATGTTTGTATTTCTATTGTTTTTTTTTTTGTTATGAATTTTTTACGGTAGCATTCTTTAACTATTCTCGTAAATTTATTGAAGATTTCAACATATTTTGTGTAGATTATTGCATGCAAATGTTTTTTTATTTAAGAAACTCCGTTAAATTCGATGTGTTGTCTGTATTGCAGACACTGCGTCGCCTTCGTGCGTTCTCGCTCGAACACTCCCTAACCGCCGTTTTCCAATGTGAAAGATGTCCAACCCCACTTTCTAGCACTTTTTTTGTCCCTTTGTAATACTTTTTGTTGCTCGTTTTTTTTGCGCTTTTTCGTTGTTATCGCTTTATTCTGAAGTAGTTCTACCTATTACCGTCAGAAAAAGGGTACCCTTACTTTTTTGTTAACAGTGCCTTTAATTCTAAAAAGAAACTAAGTGCGTGCTTACCCCGGAAATCCCCAGTCCAACCACCGGACCACTCTCTACTCTATGTACGTATATAACTTATTCAATTTTTTATACGAAGCATTCTCAGCACTGCTCTATTCCGCCAAGAAAATGTTGATAATTTTTGACTTGACTCGTTATTGGGAAATAGTTACCTCCAAAACATTTGGTTACCGTTATCATGTGAAGTTTAGTGATCTAATTCTTCTGGGAGATGGGCAGTAGGAACGGTTTTGTGTACTCGATCCGCCGCACGCGGCTGTCGCGGAGCATTTGCCTAGTTGTAACAGTTCTAGCGTTCTTCATGCAGCTCAATCGCTATGCGCTTGGCATGTTTCTACTACTTGTTCTATTGTTCCTGTATTTCTTACTTGTTGCTGCATTCTGCTCCATTCCTTCGTGCGCGGCACCTTCCCGCCGCGACGCGACAATGTCGTTCCTACTGCACCACGCCCAATTCTTCTGCCAAAAACATTTTCGGAGACCGTAGGTAAAAATTTTGATAACATTGCTACCTCGGGGGATTTTCTTCATCACTTGACAACATTATTTTCATGCACACACAAAAATGGCCAGCTTGGAAGATCGGGAATTGGAAGGTAGGAGTTGTTCTCGAGGCCCTCAAAATTTTCGCTAGCTCCCGCGTCTGGTTTTCAGGTGTCAGGCTGCTTTTGTAATCGGAGCCGAAAGGTTTCTAAGAAGATAATATTGAAGGGCATTGGCGAGGTTCACGTGCCTGGAGGTGCCGAAGCTACTTAATGGATCGGTTTTCAGATTCAACTTGAAGAACTTATTAAGTAGATGGTGCATACCAAAAAACTCACGCGATTTTCTAGATTGTTCAGTCTTGTTCGGACCTCAATAAGCTCGGCTCTAAGCAGTGCCAGCCTCTCCTGAAAATAAGCTCCCATTTATAGTAGTAGGAGTAATAGTATGCAGTAGTAACATTTCAGTACTTTAAACTGTACGGAAGGATTTGCTGTATGATGTAGCTCACCTTCTGCGATGTACAGTCAGCATGAGATCTGGAGGCGACCTGGGACACCCTCTGATCGTACCATTGTTTCATTTCCGTGTCTACAGTACTGGCTAACTGAATAGTAGTTCTTTTTGATATTAGATATTTCAAGTGGTAATTACTTGTTTTACTGCATACGTTCTCGTACTGTCTTCGAATATCCACCATTGCGGAATCTATAGCGTTGCGGAAATGCCTACGGTCTCCTTCGATGTCATCGAATGAGATCGACTTGATCGTCTGCGCCTGAAGTCATCTGTTTATCGAAACTGCTTTAGTTAATGCGCTGGTTTTCTGGTTTCTGGTTTGACTGCTTTTTTTCCTGTCTTTGTATTACATTTCCTCATTAACTCGTTATTTTCCCTACTATCAATGTTGCAAGGGTAATTTAGTTGGTGGCGAGGGAAAATTTATGTAATCGATATCGATTACCTCTTAAATACTGCTAAAAGTGTTCATCCAGTCACTCGTTTGTATATCTGAATGTCCTACATTCCATGTAAGTGAATTGTCAGCCTATGGAATGTGGGAGGGCGCTGAAAGCCCACTGACATGGACCTTAGCGAAAGACTTCAGTGGCTGCCTTTGTAAGTTCTTAGATGCTGGCAATCCCAATCACAAACCGATGGAAATTGAAATTAAAGGTTCTATGAACCTAGAAGCAGCAGTTTATACAGTCACCATTTTTGGGACCAACTTTTTTGGGTTCCGATTCTACTATTCTTAGAAGGGCGTGGTTGATCGGTACAGTGGGGTCACATTGTTTGACCCAAGAATTAGCTCCATCACCAGCGCGCTGCACCTCCCCCTCCTTGCCCCAGCTTTCGAAATGAACTTTTTACGGCTCCTCCATGAGAACTCGTTCTCATAACATAAAAAAGGAATTGTTGTAATTGGAACTATTTACTTTGCATGCTTCCAGGAGCGATTCGCATTCCGCTAGAAGATTCGCAGCACGGCGTTCGTATGCGCTTCGATCAACGACTTCTCGATCAATAATCTGAAAATTTACAATTCACTGTTGATTTGTACTTTCATTTCAATCACTAGTATGTTTACCGAACGCTGGGCGGCTTGATCTTCCATGAGTTTCTGGTTTTCCAATCTGATTCGGCTACACTCTTCTTCAATTCGTCTTCCGCGACCTTGTGCTACACACAGCTAAAGGATACATTGCTTGACTTAATGCTCAGCGTTCATATATTCTTACTGAAGAGTAAATACAGTAGTTTGCGAAAAAGTTGACCAAAATTATCTAAGTTAAGAATGTAAAGGAACCCTCTTAAATCCGTTCGAATGTTAAATATGTGGGGTGTGGTGCAGTACTAGCGAAATTTTCGCGTCGCGGCGAGAGAGACGCCGCGCGCGAAGGGGTGTAGCAGAATGCAGCAACTTCAGGAACAAAGAAAACTAACTAAGTAATAGTAATCGACAGCCGCGTGCGGCGGATCGTTTGCACAAAACCGTTCCTGCTGCCCGTCTTCCAAATATGTGCTGCGGAAGCCAGCCTTCTCATAAAGGAGAAGTAGACAGTTCATAAAATGATAGAGACCCGTTGAAGATTAATTTTTCATAGCAAAGCCAGAGCATAAGAGAGGGTGCTGAAAGTTGTTTGATGACATTAAGAAAGGTGGAAATCGGAGAGAAAAGTATGAGGTAGGCTTATAGAAAGGGAGGTGTCCAATATCAGAGAGGGAGAGGAGAAAAGGGGAGACAGAGAGCGCTGTAGGAAAAGTCAGAAAGCAGATTTACGGAAAGAAAGAACTTAATTTTTTTCAGGTAGAGAGGTATAGGGAAGAGACAAAGCCCTGATTCAGAGGGAAAAGAACAGTCACGTAGAGATGGGGAGAAGAGCAGAGGGGACAGTTTTGGGTAATCGATCCGCCGCACGCGGCTGTCGCGGACCATTTGCCTCGTTATAACAGTTCTGGCGTTCTTCATACAGCTCAATCGCTATGCGATTATTATTTTTGGCATGATTCTACTTTTAGTTCTTTTATTCATTATTTCTTACTTGCTGCTGCATTCTGCTACATTTCCTCGCGCGCGGCGTCTCTCTCGCCTCGACGCGGCAATTTCGTTCCTACTGCACCACACCCGTAAAGATGTCAGCGGCAGCTCTGCTATTTTTTCAATGGAAATAGGTTTTTCTATAGCATATGTCGAAAAATGAAGCTTCGTAATGAAGTACTGTTAGTACTGCAGAGTAAGCCATCCTTCCGAAGAGGATGTCCATTTGAAAATGTGAAGATCGCCTACTTTCATACGAATGTCGCACAATTTCACGAGTAGCGCATCTTCGTCAAGCTGTGCGTATTCACGTCGAGCAGCTTCAAACCTGAAGAGTCATTACAAAGGGTCCATCTACACAGGAGGTGAAAAAGAAATATTGTCTTAGAACCTCCTGGATACTTTTTGAATTGAGGCTGACTTCAACAGGAAAACAAAATTCAAAACACAGTATATGTAAAATTTTGGAGTCATTTTGGTTTCATAAAGTATTCAAAGTAGCTTTAGAGTTAAGTTTCGTGGATCATCCACGTTCATAGCATGCGCCCCCTGGTCCCCCGACGCGACTTCTATTCAGAAGCGAGTGGGTGGTATGAATGTGAGTGTGGCCTATACAAGGACTTGCTGGGGCTAATCGACAGGCAATTGGTACTTTTCTCTCCCAAGAAAGGTAGTACCCATTACCAGACCCTTTGAGGATGGAACTTTGGATGGATTCGACGGTGATCAACTCGGGATTCGATCCTCTAACCCCACGCATGGTAGCCCGTCTTTCGGATTCACTTCGGTGGTTGAAAACTTCCAGCTAAAATGATCCTTGTAGAATGTGCCTTTCTGTTTAACCTGAACCAATAATAAGTAATACAGGGAGTATACTCCTTTATAGAAGTATCATTTGAGGAGAATTTGACCCTGCCCAGTTCCGGCGCATGTCCCGCCCCTTGGGGGCGGAGCTCCGCTAGGCTCACGTGTGCCCTGTTGCACTTACCCTGTGCTCAACCCATTGCAAACGTGTCCCAACTTCTCCAGATGTTTCTTCAGGTTATATCGAATTTCCGTACAAACAAACGGAAAAACAGACAGACAGAGCGCTTTATGTATAGTCAGGAATGTCATGCAACTTTAGTGCTGAATAATCCAATATTTCGATAATCACCTTGATTCGGCATTGCTTAGTTGCATCTTCAATGCAGGTAGTTGTTCAGCTTCTGCTTCATAGCGGGATGATTTCATGGCATAACTATACTCGGGCTAGAACAATAGTAATTAGAAATATTGTAATAATTGTAACCATGGAAAATAGTGTTACTACCGCAGCTCGTGACCGATACGTTCCCGTTAACTGTCCAATGATCATTTCCAACTTGCGACGGCGTGCTTGGAGGAAGTGAACCTGGAATGATTTAATAATTCTTGATGGATCAAGACCATCTTTTAGATATTGATTTTGACTTCAGAACAAGCTCCAAGTCACGACAAACTCTACAAGGACACATAGAGTGCAATTTCGAAAAATTTAGTGTTTAGTTCCTTCTGAACGGAAAGGAAAAAAATTCTCTCATCCAGTGATAATTATTTTTCAGCTTTCTTTGTTTACACCAGATAAAAAGCTCACATTAGAAATGATGTCTGCATGTTTTTCATTTAGCGTGCCAATTTCGAGGTTTTCATTTCTTCTGGTGCGCTGAGCCTCATCTGAAAAGTTCTTTCTAAGATGTATGTACGTCGAACGGTTCAATATATGTCCATTATTCAACAAAGCACTTAGCTATTTTATTATTATTACTTATTTTATATTTTTATATTATTTATTTTTTATTTTACTTATTAGATTTATTTTTTTATTTTTTTAATCATTTTATGTACGTGAACTGCCATGAAACATATTTGAATGGAAGACGAGCAGTATAATCGGTTTTGTGTCATTGATACGCCGCACGCGGCTGTTGCGGACCTTTGCCTCGCCGTTATTACAGCTCTAACGCTCTTCATACAGCTCAGTCGATATGCGATCATTATTTTAAGCATGATTCGACCATAAGCTCCTTTGTTCCTGTTTTTCTTGCCTGCTGCTGCATTCTGTTACATCCCCTCGCGCGCGGCGTCTCTCTCAACGCGATGCGACGATTTTGATCCAACTGTACCACAGCCCATTTGAATGAAGGGTGCCGGAACTTCTCCGCGAAATCCCACGGCAAGCGGCAAAGGTCACGCGGCGGCTACCCTATCCTTACTCTGTGAATCCAAACCTTCCCCTTCAGAGCACGCGACTGCGCGCGATCGGGTGCGGCGTACGCGGCGTCGTTTGCAGGAAGAAGGTACCATAGCCTTTGAATGAGAGGCTCGTGCCGCGTTAATTGTGCTGCTCGTCGTGTGGTAACGGTCAACTAAAAATTTCTGTCAAAGCATCTCGGGGGCCGGAACATTCGAAATTCGTGGTGTTTTGAACAACTCTGGCGCCCATGATTGGGGCTCAAATATGAAGTAGAATTAGATCAGTAGGGTCAGCTGATCCTATTAATTTTCTTTACTTAAAACCTCTGGTCCTATGATAGGAGCCAGGAGTAGTCAAAATTGCCATGAATTTCGCCGCACGATTTGCCCCGTGCACCCTCGGACGCATGAATGTACCCATACCCATGCATCTTCATGGATGATGTCCAGACCACCTGACAGTCCTTTAAAATCTGCCGTGCCTGTGTGACTGATGAGACCCCCCCCCCCCCCCCCCCCCCCCCCTCCCCGCCCTGTGTATTATCCTCTGCACTCTAACCCTCCCCCGTCAGAGAGCGCAGAGGAATTTTAAGCAGTCACGTGACCTTCTATGGATATGTGCCACGGTTCCAAAACAATTTAACTTGGACACGATTCAGAGATACCTAAGCTAAAAAAAAAGAGCTATTCAAAGAATATGTTAAGGTGTACTCACTCCATTCGGTGGTGGTGGTGGCAGCCATCCTGAAAGAAAGTGGACTTCAATACGTGAGAAGTACAGATTGTAATTGAACAAATGTATAACCACAAAAGAGATTAACAGATAAAATAATACTCATTTGACTCAAAAAGATACGTAAAAGACATGAAGTTCAGTGAACGCCACATACGATTCGAGAGGGAGAGCCCTACCACCACACAAAGTGAAGTTCGAAACATTGGGATCAGAGACTTGGTGAAATAGCTTCGAAGTTGTTGCTGAGGGAGTGCCGAGGGGATTTGCACCTTTGCATGTTCGGAGTTCCTGTATGTAAGCCTTCAAGAAGGCAATTTCCTATCTCACAAGTTCCACTAAGTGTTAGCTTTACAAATGACTGCAAAGCTTAGCAAGTAGCTTTCAAGTATTCCTACACTCCCGTCGTGAAGATAGTCCGAGGAGCATGTCACGCATTGAAGGGGTCAGCCAGGCAGGGAAAGCACCCCTGATTCTGCGTCTTTACGGAAACAAGGTTTGGTTCTCGAAAGGAGTCGAAGACTTTTTCGAAGTCAGTATGGACTTTTATCATTCAGACCTGATGTAGTATCGATAATTTCTGGTAAATGGTACTATTTGAAAGTAAATGCAGCTCATATCTCCATTCCTCAAATTCCTCAATGAAATGTAGCCAAACCTTCTCCAGTGAGAGGTCACGGAACGCAGAGAATTGCTGCGACTTTGCTTCGCAGGCTGTTTTGCTACTTCTTTATTATTTCATCAGTTAATATCAGATCGATAAAGCTAACGCTATAAAGGGGCAGGAATGTTGATACACTTGATTGTAGTTATTGTTAAAATAGGTAACAATATAGGGGACGGTGGGGCTTGGATAATCCATCCAGATCTACCCTTTCACATCACGCGACTGCGTGCGTTCAGATGCGGCAAGCATGCGGTATGCCGTTTGGGCAGAAGAATCCGTCCGTGGTTAGGGCCAGAATGCTTCGTGAGAGGGTAGGGACGAACAAGAAATGATTACCTCATTCCCAAGCGAAATCAGTCTAAATGTATCCCTACAATATTTGCTGCGCCGTTACCTCTACATTGCAATCTGGAGTTGTATGATATGAAGATGTGGAATGAAATTGAGTTGCCAGCGTATAGGTGAACACTGAGTTGACTTTCCTTTCTTTTGTAACGTTGACTTTTTGTAGAATAAATGCGTTCGAAGAGAGCGTGCTTGGATTTCTTTCTGGAACGGTCATCGGCCGAAATTAGAGGGATCTTAGCGTCCCGTGAATGTGTGACACCGTAAACTCCTAAAACCCCACCGCCCACGCGTGGGCTTTACCCGGAGTACCTTTCCTTTGCGTGGTATATGTGACGGGTGTTTTGGAGGCGCTTCAGCATGTGTTTGGGTTGCTGCGTCACACATTCGCGGGACGATTATATCCGTTTTGTTCGGCCGAATAGCCCGATTGCGCGCACAAATGTTTCTGGGTTCTGTACCGGTAAAATTTCGCATTTTCAAGTATCAAGGTTGACCAAAATGGAGTGCAAGATGTCGCGCCAAAAACATCAGGGCCATCGTTATTAAGCGAGTGAGCACTGACGGAATTTGGCACCATTTGATGACAAGAAGAGGCCCACGTGGAAGCCGATTTCATGGTGAAGAGAGTTACTTCAGCTCGAGTCGCGATTTCAGAGCAATAATCATCTTGAAAACTGGTTCATATCGGTCTATATTGCTTTGACCTGTCCAACCTATACCCAGTTCGCCTTCTCAACGGGCCCTTCCATGCATCATTGTTCAGACGTTGCTAGGAGTAACACTGTTACGAGTAAAGTAGCTGTGAACTCACGATAGACCTGGTATTGATGGAACGCCAAAAAAAAACTCCTAATTTTAAGCAATTGTATAGCCCACAGAGGGCCTGATTAATGCTGTGCAAGCAGTGGCCATTTTACGACGAGCCAAACACTGCATAGATAAGAAGTGAATGTAACGACTTTGAGTTATTCCAAGTTTTGTAGGGACTTTACATTTACAGACAACAAATTATTTTACAGCCATAAATTGCTATAAAAAAATTCCATCAGGAAGAAAAGATCCGTGAACTTTTCCTTCTTATAGAAACTTTCTTCCTTGTACTTATAGAAAAGGCGTTCAATTCATTTTGTGCATGAAGAAATAGCGCTGAGAAAATGGCTGCTATCAGATGGAGTTACTTGGTTGTTGCTGTTTTGTCAATTCAAATCTAGGGCTCAAAAGATCATTCGTACATGTTGAAAAATTTTGCAGTGTAGAGATTTTTCAAGCAGAATGTTTTCAAACGTACTATCGTTAAGCTCTAGAGGGATAGTTAGTTTTGCTGAACCTGACACTTGAAACAGGAAGTTGTCGGTGAAGGAGCGATGACGCTTAGAACAGGAAAAGCTTTGGAATTCACTCAGACTGCAAATAATGGACGCGATTTGGATGGTTTGAGTTTCGTTTCGAGCTCGAGAACTCTGAGAAATGGGTCACGTTCGATTGATCTCGCTATTACTAAATACTAGTAATGAGTGATTATTTACGATAACAAGAACTACAAGAATAGGCAGAGAAATCGAGTGAATCGTAAGAGAAGTGGGGAAATGATTTCTTGTGGCCAATACCATTCGAATGTGCACTTTTGGAGGATTCCTGGGGTACGGTAATGGAATGATAGGGTAAAGTCCTATCAGTCAAAATTGCACTGATGTCCATTTAAAAAATTGCTTGATTAGGTGACAAAAAGTCGACTATTCCCTGGAACCGTACTGATAAAATAGCCAAGTAGACATACTAAGCACGTACGACAGCCGTGGAAACATCTCGGAATGCTAGGTGACAGCGGTTTTTATCAGTTGCGTAGAAGATGTGCCCACCTGTCACATAAGCGGGCTCCTTATCGCTCTTCGCAAAGGAACTTGTGCGATGTAGCCCGATTTGAAAGGAGAATTCCTGCTTATAGCCTTTGCACGAGAACTGTCGAAAAGGTTACGAACAAGCTCATTGTTTTACCAAAACGGCGAACGATAGGAAACTGCCTGAGCTCGGCTGAAACTGTATCTCGATGACAGCAGGAGTAAAATACTTTGAAAAATGTAGTTGCATAGCTGTTTGAAGCGAAATAGCTGGAATTTAAAAATTGAATCGAACTTGAACAATCTAACAACTCAGAAAACAGGTCGCTAGTTACTGTTTTCTACTTCACCTTTCGATCGGGAGCTGCTCGAGGTGGACCTTGGGTCAGATTTGTTTTCCAGGGTTCACAACCCGTTAGGTATTCGTACCCAATGCCAAGGATAAAGGGCCGTTTTCTGTTCCAATACTTCTGCTTTTTCAGAATCAATATTGACAATTCCTGATGAGTTCCGAGACCTCTTTAATGAAATCTCTATCAAAGGATCTGACTGGTGACTGGATGATTGTTCTCGTTTGTCAGAACTCGCATAGGAAAATGAAAAGACGGTTTGCTTCGAGAACTAAGACGACTTCCAGAACAGGGTCTTCAGCCCTCGACTCTCCATTTTGAATCATATATGTTATCCAAGTTTAATTTAGGGCTCTTCATCATTATAGAATCGAATATTGCAATATTTGTTATTTTTGTTGCCGTATGTACCTTGTACTGAATTGTGCCTTCCCTATGTCTGTGGGCGGAGCAGTGCAAAATGTATGTACTAATATGAGCGTCACAATGGGGCAAAAAAAGTGATTTTTTCTGATAATCAATTTCCGATTATGCTTACGAGTTCGCTCGAGTATGTAGAAGAAAAATGCTGTGATGGCACTGAACTCAGCTGTGATCAGAATGCTGGATCCTTGAAGGCACAGTTTACGATAATTTTGGGATACCCGTTTTTATTTGAAAAGTGGAAGTATAGGTTGAGAATAGTTCATTGATAGTGAAGAAAGCGAGAGAATCCGCCGATTTCGAGAAAAATATGGCTCCTCAGAGTGGGAAAATAGAGGTTGGACGAGATTGCCATGACGGAAATAACAAGGGGTATTTGGACGAGATATCAGTTATTGCCATTGCACAAAGAGCTGACTACATCTAGCCAGAACTGTACCGAACTGTCATTCACTGTCGCTATGAGTCATGACAAGTTGTTTGAACTCCCTATATGGGCTCCTTTGTAATCTTTGCAGCCTCTACAATGCCGGTGAAACTCGTCCGAGGATACACACGGGCGAATCTTGGAGCCTTTATAACTCCCTAACTGGCCTTGCTACCCTATAGAGGTGTACCCGAATGAGTCTATATCTGGCACTATTAGGTCGGATAACACCAAACGATGTTATTTTCTGGTTTACATAGAACCGTACAATTGTAATAGGAGTTTCTCAAGATCAAATAAGACAGTCATTTTTTTTGGCAAGTTGATATGGCATCCACCACTTCAGTTTGTACACGAGGTTGATTGTGGCGTTCGCTGGGTTCGAATGACTCATCTTTTTCGTAGCTTTGCATGAATCTTTAGTATCAGCCCGTAGCCAAGGCGGCGTCACAACTCGTGGCAGATGTTGGTTGTAAACGAGCGTTGCACCTACCGGACTTTGAAAAATCGACATTACTCCTACCAGTTGTACCGAGTTGTGCCGTAAGTTTACGCCAACTCTGAACTGAGCAGTTGTAGAATGCGTTTTTGAGAATATCGCCATTTCGTAGGAGGTCTCACTGCCTCGTTGCCTTTTACTAGCGCCATCCATTCCCCCGATGCCTGACTTTTCCTTAGCCGTACCCTCAGGTCCCTCAGGTTTGTGAACGTACTTGACGGTTGGTCCCGATGCCTCGTTATCACTCATTTTGTGTTGCAGTTACAATCGGACAGCGGATCAAATAAGTACTCTAAGAGAGATCTTTTTGAGTCTTGAAACGTAATACTTTCAAGTGACTTTCGTCTTGTAGGTTTTTGAATTTTTCGCTAAGTCTAAAAGTAAAAGGACTGATTTTCTTGTTTTAAGCACCATCTCGCGTAATCTCTGTCGTAGGAAGAACTGCACTAAATACCCACCAAAGTTTTTTTAGTGGAAGTGTGCGGCGCCGAAATTCTTATCAGTCCCGAATGAAGCACATCGTAAGCTATTCCAGAGTGACGGCTCATTTATCAGCGATCATTGGCTGCCAAGTATGGGCGAAACTAACATAGACGCCTGATAAATAGGGAAGCTAATGTTGGGAGATTACGATAAATGCAATTTGACAGCCTACTGAACGGAAGAATCTCTTTGGGAGTAGTTTATATACTTGACATGAACAAAAGGTATCAAAATTTCGCCATGCCCACTGAATGCAGGTGTCTCTGTCCTACTTATTGGATGGGTGCAAGATCTTGCCGATGGTGGGATGTTTCTCCCGGGGAGGCGGAAACGAGTCTGGCCAGCAATCATGAATGGGAAGTTTTACAATATCCCACGTCCGACTCTCGATTAATCTCGGCATAATGAACTTCGTCGTTGTTTGTATTGTTAGCCCTCCGAGATTTTAATAACAGTTTATCAACACGGCTTACGTTTCGGCAATATCGCCTTCGTCGGAGCCTGTAAGTCGAAACTATATTTGTGATTCGTAAGCCACCATTTCAAATTACAAGAAGAGAACTCTAAGGGAAAGTAAAGCGGAAGCGATGAGATGACCTGTAACCGGCTGGAGCTGTTTGTCTGCACCCTGAGCCCGAAGTTCCTCACGGAGCTTTTATATGTGCTGGGACTCAGAGGTCGGGTCAGGGATTGCTCCAGGGGACCCCCCAAGATGTAAACAACTAAATAAGGTCATACGAGGTCAGGTGCCTGCCGGAACTTTTAGGTTTGTGAGTTGGTCTTCATCTAGTGCGTTTCATGGGATGCTTCCAAGGCGATGGCCGACTGTTCTCGAATTTAAGACAACAGATTCCTCCGGAAAAAATCGAGCAGGCCTGGGATTTTCTTTCGGAGCTCTTCACAACGTTTTGCTTGATTGATATAGGGTGCTTGTGTTTAAGACACTGAGCCTCTTCAGACTGATCCGCTTCCGAACGACACATTTTCTGCCACAGTCAGGAAGCAAGATGGTGCTGTCTGTTGCGCGACTGCTTCGATTCGACCGAATTAGTGGCGGTGAATGCAGAGCAAAAGAGGAAACTGCTTTTTTTCTGATGGTGCTCAAGGAACCTAGAGATGTGAAATATAAAGTATTTTTTGAGAGAAAAAGATGTGCATAATGGAACAGTATAGTCAGGAAAGACAAAAACTGCCGGGACAACGGAAAACAAAACTGGTCCTCCGTTGGTGACTACCTTCTGTTCGCCATAAAACTCCAAGTTTTCTTTGGAAGAAATTCCGAGGCCACGCTGTGTTTTTTTTTCATTTTTCCTTTTCTATCTTTCTTCACATGAGCACCTGCAGTAGGGATGGAGTACATAGAGAGGGGAGAGGAAACAATGAACAATGAGGACAAAAGCATGAACAATGCTGATCATTCATTCTTTATGACTTTCGCTTGCAAACAACAAAGCTGAACCGCACTGTTCCTAGTCTTCAGTCATCACAAGCAAGTAGAAGTTCCGTAGCAGTAGCCATGACCCTTCGATTTTAAGCAGATGACTATTCAAAGAAAAACGTCCATTCGATGTGACGGCGAAGGAGGAAGATAGATAGAAGGAATGATTCTTACCACTGAAAATACCATAAGTCAATTACAGTCATTTCCCACCTTACTCACATCCGACAACCAGGAAGTTAATGTAAAGCTAACAAAGACATCGCCGTAGTAAGTACCTCAACAAGGGTCGCCATAACTGATCTTTCCTACCAATGCCGCTGTCTAGTTTTCATCGCAATTTGAAAAGATTTAGTGTTGTTGAACACCTGTATCAGATTGTTGCCAACTGCTTTTCTCTTTTGTTAAAAACATCAGTGGTTGGTTCAAGGCAACCTATGGATAGTACGATGTTCAGAGCTTCTCAATAATAGGGGTTTTAAACGAAGAGAGGGAAGCTTCCAATGGTGAAGCTCTTAAATGAAATAATTTGGAGAGAAATAATAATGTTCACTCAATTGACACAGTATTCATCCAAAACTAACTGCTTTCTCTTTTTCTTCTGCGATCACTTGTTACACAAATCCGGGCCCAAAAGGTATGAGATCCTAGTAGAAATTTTGGTAGTAACTTGCAACCAAGGCCATTATTTGCTCCTGTCAAGAGGTCAACAAACATCGGCAACATGTGCTCATCCAGTTGGACAGTCCAATTAAACGCTGAGACATCTTCCCGCGAGGAGCTATTTCGTGCTGGAGGGGAGATGGGCAGTAGGAACGGTTTTGTGAAATCGAACCGCCGCACGCAGTTGTCGCGGACTATTTGCATCATTGTACCAGTTCCAGCGTTTTTCGCACAGCTCATTCGCTATGCAGTTAATACTTTTGCCATAATTCTACTGTTAGTTCTTTTGTTGTTGTATTTCTTACTTGCTGCTGCACTCCGCTACATTCCTTCGCGCGCGATCGTTCCTACTGCACCACAACCCTCTTGATGGTTGATTACGTCGGGGAGGTAATATAGTTGACATGAAGGCCTCAAAAAACACCATTTCCAAAATTACAAGCTGAATCAGCTATTATCAAATTGATAGATATTCAGAGCCTTTTCGAGATGGACAATGTAGGCCCTTCGAGGGACGGAAGTATTGATAAGAAGAGACAAAAGATCACATAACTATAGGTATAGACGTCCATTAATGAAGACGACAAAGAAAAGCCTGAAGGCGAAGTCTTGGTGTGAATCACGATTGAACGTCATGGGATGACTAAAACTCAGGTAGGAATGCTCAGTTACATTTGTGGTCTATTTACATGGATTACATATTTGGCTCTGCCTGACAAGCTCCTAGTAGACGATCAAGGTGGGCACCTACGAACATGAAAAAGGCTTCGGTTATGGGATAAGGAAAAGCAACCCTGCCCAATCACTGGGAAGCCAGTTCGTCTAAATCTGAGTAGTTTTGAAGGGTTCGATGTACGTGGAAGACTGTCGTACAAGGACGACGAAACATCGGATCAACAGGAGTAAGTACTGCGTGCAACGCCCTGCGACAACCCTTGTCTGTTGTATTGACCAACAAAGGGACTAATAAAATCTGGTGAATCGGGGTAGTCAGTTTCAACTGCCAATTTTACCGTATTCCCTAGACATTTACCTGTTCTTTGAAGTACCACTTAAACTCTTTATTATTCAAAACTCCGAAATATGGCTCACAGAAAATTCGGGCAAAAGTCATGAGAAGTCATTCTCTGGGAAAATCCAGAGAGTTCGATAAAACCCCCACAGAGTCGCATTTGGGTGAAAATATCGTGAGAGTTCAAGGTAATGCTGTACCCTACGTCTATAGATTGAAAGGTTCTGCTGAGTAGGATTAGCAACTAGGTCTGTCTGGTGGGAGTCCCAAACCTTCAAATTGGCGGTGTTCCTTAGGTGGTGAGTCGCTATGAGGCAAACCGTGCATCGTCCTGAGATCGCCCTAGCCCACAGCTCGCGCTTTAAGATGAGCTGCTTTTGCTTTTATTTCAGCTCTTTTTCTTTTCAAAACTCGTCTAAACGACCCACAATCTTTTGAAAATTTAAAGTTTCTAACACTTCTGAAAACCAATGGAAGTCACCATGAAGGTTACATCTCTGTCTGCTCGAAAGAGTGATCGTGCCAAAGTAATGTTTTATGAAAATGAGAATGCTATAAGTAATATGGATTGCATTTGCTTTAGTAAAGGTAAGTATTGTTAGTACACACCTTGCAAATCTTCCCCCTCCCTCTTTACGTGACAATTCCTCCCGAAAAACGGCGTCTCCATCAGTTTGCAGGAGCCTCCAGGCGATTCGTGACAATTTCTCGCCCACTTTTGTAACAGGCTAAAAAGTTACCGGTTAAGGCGTCACACCGAAGCATCGTTTCTTTTGATGGGTTATTGTACAGTAACATCTAGATAGCATAACTTTATTGAAATCTAAACGGCGAATTAAGACATTAACCAGGGCAGTCGGACTAGTGGGAAGATGTGGCTGAAACACGGAAACGCGGACCAGGAAGCGATACTAGTTGTTGTAAATCAACTAGTATAGCGAATTCCGACTCCTCGCACAGCAGAGGATTGCCAGAATATCCACGATATTGGAGGTTCCTCCTCATGGCAGGATACAAGTGCGGCGGTGCTGATGTGATGATGGATGATAGTTGGTGCAGGGGTGCTGTGCGGTGCAGTCGCATTCGCAAAAACAACAAAAAGCCGAAACGATACGAACTCTTGGCAGTAACAGAGGTGTTTTGGCGTCAATTTTTTATACAACAACTAAAAAAGCTACACGGAAGCAAGGGTATGTGTGTTTGTGTGTGTTTCGATATGTGGACGAAAACAGAATGTAATAACACTATGGAAGCGTTAAACATTGAGCAGAGTACGGCATTTATGGCGAAGAGGCACTGAATATGAGCGATCAGTACGCAGCCGAACGTTGAATGAGTGAGGCGCGCTCCTGAAACAGTGGTATTGAGTCTCAGATTACACTAGGTTGGCTACCATAGTTCGGTTTGGTTGTGACTTTAGGTTTTACAGGTAAAAGGTCTCAAAGCGCTGAACAATCGTTCGAGAACTCGATGAGTTTTATCTCTACGTACAACTCCTGAAAGTATAACTACATCCACCCATTTAGGGGCAATATTCATTTTAACGTGAATTTCATGAAATAGGAGCGATAAACGCGTGCGTGGCCACTGAGCTGACTAAGACACCCAACTAATGGTAAGCCATTCGCCTGCTGAGACAACTAGATAAGAATCGATGGGTAGCTAGTATAACGCCTCACACCCAGCACACAATTGCCTGCTATCAGGGGAGCGGTTATGCGGTTTTCTGTAATAGCTGATGTTTAGATGTTTACAATACATTTCAGAATAGAACTGGGCGCTTCAAATAAAACTTTTTTTAAGGTGAAAATTTGAGGCCACGAGAGCGATAGCGAATTAGCTGTTGGATGTCGTAATTGCAAAACAGTTATTCTCCTAGTTAGACTTTAAAGAGCAGAATTTCAGGAAGCTGATGACATGGGAAAACCATATACTTGCTCTACCCATTGTACACTTTCCTATTACTACTTTCCCGGTCAAAGGTAAATTCACACCTGATTCTCCTCATTGTAGAGGTATGTGCGCACATCACCACCGGTAGCGAAAGCGTCCTCGGCTTCGAATACCAGTGAATGGGGTGGCGCATGAATTCCTCTGCCGCGAGCATAAACCTACAATATGGTTTTTAGAGTTGGTCGAGGGCCAAGGAGAACTTTCAGTTACTCACCGTTACTTTCGATTTCGGTGTCAACCTGAAATCTTTCGGGAAGGTAAAGGTTATATCACGACCAGATCCCGAACTGCGGAGCTTCCAGTCCCCGATCACTTCGTCATGTGATACTGAGGTATTCTCAATGGTGACGAATGATCCATCAGATGCCACTTCCTGAAATCGTCCGGTTTATAGAGACTGAGAAATCTGTCGGCTATCGAGCAGGTCTTTCATGATTTGGAACTCTCTACACGCCTTTCAAAAAGTCAACCGTCTGTGGGTACCCACCAAAATGGAAACATTTCCTTGGGCGGATCGTTGGGTGTCGGAACGATTTGTACCAGTAACACGACGCATTGCACTCGAACGAACATGCACGTCTGAAAGAGCTGTACCGGCGATTAACTCTGTCGTTCAACATTCTCGCTTGACGTTTACAGCTTTACAAGAGTATAAACTTACTGGTCTGTGTTGTAGGTTCAAAGGAGTGACTAGCCGAAGAAATAATTCGCCCATGTGTTCTGTTCTCTTCTCCTTCCAATAACTGACGGTACTTGCTAATCTCGGCATCGAGATTCTAAAATTATCAAAATTTATGCTAAATATCTGCAAAATAAATCGAAGACTCTCAGAAAAAGAGCAATATGGTAAAATTACTTACAACTTTTTCAACAATAAGCTTCTCAAGTTCAACGGTAATGGCTTGGCACTGAGCTCGTACGGCTCGGATCTCATCGTCTTTCTCGCTCAGGTGGGCCATCGACACGCGGTTTTCATCCTCGATTTGATAGGTGAGGTCTTGGATGAGCTTCTCGAGAATGTGGTTCTGAATGATAATATACGATAATAGCACAAAACTGTTAGCAATATATTTTTGAGGGGGAATCAATATATTGATTTTTATAAATGACCCGTTTTCCATATAATTAGACAAACGCATTTGGAGTGAGTTCCAAATTCGATTTCTAGAAGGGCGAGATTTTTATCGGGAACTGTTGAATATACTTACGCGTCCTTCCAAGTTGGCCAGCTTGCTGCGCATTTCGGTCAGCTCAGCACGAAGCGTTTTCACCTTCTCCTAAAAAAAACTAGTAAGTAAGCGCTTAAGCGCTTTACTTGTGATGAATTCTCCAACCTACCTTGATGGTTGCTGCATCGGCTGCATGACGGCTACCAGTACGAATCTCAATAACCTGCTTACTGTACCACGACTCCATTTCGCTTCGGAATTTCGATGTGGCCTTAAAAAACAAATGTTGTTTTGGTAAACAGAAAAGGAAGCCTCTGACGAAGCAGTAGCTTGAGGCGATTCGCCTACTTCGTCGTAGAGCTTGCGGATTTCAGCGATGGCTTCCAGCAGTCCCTGTCTGAAGATGGCACGATTCTCTTCAGTTGTGTCCTGGTACTTGTACTTGTCGAGTTTCTAAACAGTATTGTACTTTGAAACCAGAACTACTTTACAAGAGTCATTTTACAAGTATCACGTACAACATTGTTACTGCTGGCGATCATCTTACACTCCTCGATAAGAGCTTGAGCTTGGTGTTCATAGTTCATACGCTGGAGTGATTCCTTCTCGAGGAGCTGTAAATAGATAACTTTCAGGTAAGGATAACTTCCAGCAGTTACTAGTAAATTGTTAAGGTATCGTAGCCATTGGCAGTATTTCAAGTCAGGTTAATTACGAATTTTACAAGTTTTACCTGGCGCTGAGAGGCAAGGTCGGAGTTCAGCTTCAGATTTTCGTTGCGAATACGTTTGCATTCCTCCTCGATGACAGCATTACGTCTCTTTGTCATGCAAATCTGAAGAGGTTTATTGATCGGTAAACCCAATCGATTTTGATCTATCTTTTAGATATTGCCATGATCTTCGTTCAATATAAGAAGGGAAATTACATACATATATATTCAATTATACCTGAGCCTGAAGATCACACAGCTTCACAATCAGATCGTCTTCCTCTCCCAAATTACGTGCCTTCACGGCAGCATCAAATCTAAAAGCGCATTACGGTAAAACAAGGTGAAAAATTCCAAAATAATCTGGAAAAATAGCCCAGAATGATATTAACGAGTAAAATATACAGGTTAACTCAAATAATGATCATCCCCTTTTTCCTCTCCCGAATGTTATTCTTCCCACCCACCTCAATGGCCCTCCGTATTTACACTTGTTTTTTCCCTCAGTATGAATTTTTATGGTTGGATCTCATGTGCTCACCTGGATCGGACATCGGTGAGGTCAGCTGTTAGGCCACGCACTTCTTTTTCCAGATTACCGTAATCCTTCTTTGCTTCGGCGATGATGGATTGGGATTGCTGAAAGTTGATCATTATATTCTTCAGATTTATAATGCTTCATCGCTCTGCATTATATTTTTATAAGTCTTATTTCTATTTACAGTATAATCCGATATCTACTAGTATATAGTCGAGTAGGCGTTTCTTTCACATCCTATTCGCGTAATTATGTGATTGCTCGATTATTTGATTGGTCGGATGCGTGTGCGCCTAAGCCGCGATTGGTTAATTTTCCACAATTTTTGTAAAGCAATCCATTGTTACCAACATGCATGCTACAGTTCGTTTTTTGCTCCGCTGAGGCGAATGGCATGCTTGAGAGGTCCTCCACCCTTTTTTATTTTTACCTAGCTGGTCTAGATAGTAAACAATACATATTTACTTAACTTCATATTCTGGTCCACAGCGTTAACACTTAATTGCCTAATTGTGTTCAAACTAAGACGATCAGAGAATTGAAAGCTGATTTTCTTACCGAAATTTCCTTTTCGTACATCTGGCGGATCCCTGGTGCGTGTTTGCCTTTCGTCAGTCTTTCTAGATCATGGCTAAGCTTGCGATTCTGGGCTTCAAGGAATCGAACCTAAAGACACTTACTTCTCATGTCGATTGCCACTCATGATTGAGATTTTTAAAATAAAATGTACCTGCTCAATGTATGCTGCCAATCTATCGTTGAGACCTCGCATTTCCCGCTTCTCCCTTTCACGAATGTCACGGATTTCTCCAGCGGTCACGCTGCTTCCAGCTAAAACTCGTCCGATTTGTCGTTAGAGCTTTCATATATATGAAAACATGGCAAACATTTGTAAAAACTGAAACAAAAACTCACACATGAATTCAGTAGCTCCGGTGTGAGCCATTCTGAAATTACAGCAATTACAAATACCTTTTGGAGTAATAGAAAAGTATGAATAAAAAGGTGAATACAGGATAATTTGTGATCTGCTCTGATATAACTGTACCTCTACTTTAGTGGGATTTGTAAAAAGTTTTGCTCAAGGGCTCCACAGAAAGGCGAAAATATGAGACGGGGCTATGAACTTTTTCGGAAAAAGTCGTCATCTCAAAGGATTAGCAAACATAAAATGGTAGTAGTGAAGAAAAGAAACGTCTGAAAGTGGAGCCCATGTTATCGGAGAGCAAACACGACGGAGATAGCTGGCATTCTTCCCGAATCGACACGATAGCAACGTGATGTCTTCGTTTGGGTGTGGAGCCAGCCAGCCCACAGACATCATCGGATTCAGCCCGAGTGCATAGCTTTTTATAACAATATTGGTGGCAGCGTTGGTCGACATCGACAAAATCGGAAACTATCAATGAATATCGGGGATTCTGATGTGTACGAGTACGTGATTGATTCAGTCGGCTGTGTCGAGGACCCGTCGGCGACGGACGTTTCATGAAATGTCAATCACAACCGTCGACGGCCATACAATCGTGGCCCACCGCAGTACAAACCACCGTGGAGTAAATGCTATTCTTATGCAAATCAACCTGGTATGAACTGGTATTCGCGAATTCGTTGATCCGATCAGCACGCAAAAATCTCTGGGTCTCGTTGCACAAGTACAAAGGGTCATAGAGTTCCCCTAGATCGAGGGTTATAAATGAAATTTCACGGCCAGAAACGAGGGCCAACGACCTCGTATGCACTTTTGACCGAGTTTGAGGATATCAAGTTCAACATGCATCGGCATAGCTGTTTGGTCAACTTCCTCCCCTTCCACCCCTCCTATGAAGTTATTAGCCTCAAAGCTTCAGAAGTTCGAACCTATCCGGCTAGGTGGTGGGTTCTACCGTCTGAATTTATTTTTTGATGGTTTGCCTACAGCGTATGTTATAACTGGAGGAAGCAAAAAAGCGGCCTAAAATCCGTTCTCCTAAAAAAATAACGGATTTTATGAAAAATCCGGGCAGACAATCATGATAGGCTTACATATGACAGGTCCACTGGATTATTCAATGACACTTCGAAAAAAAAAACTTCAGTGAGGAAAGTATTTAGGAGGAACGTATCATTGATATCGACTGGTACTACTTTTTTGGGATGACTGAGTCAGGTACGTAGTGATGATTTCTATCATGAACGATTCCCCTATTGGATTTCGACGATACGGTCAACGTGGGACACAGAAGGAACGCTTTTTATGGAGACGTTGTTGCTCCATTACAAGTACTCATCGCCAATAAAGTAGTGTTGGTATGTCCCCATAGCCATATCACAAAGAGGTATGATGATAGATTTCCTTTGGAAAAAGGCTGCGCTACCACAATCCTGTTTCAAAGTACCCAGTTCCTACTATGCAACTAATCAGCACTGACACCACTGTTTAAACACTTGATAAGGGTCAGCTACTATGCAGTTAGCCCCAGAGCTGGACCATGATTTCAATTTCTTGGATGTACCATTTTGGGATCGACAATACAAGTAATTTACAAAGTTGAATGGGACAGATACCAGCGTTTACCCCACGGGTGTGGTGCAGTAGGAACGAAATTGTCGCGTCGCGGCAAGAGGGACATCGCGCGAACGTAGCAGAATGCAGCAGCAGGTAAGAAATACAGGAACGAAAGAACTAACGGTAGAATTATGACTAAAATATGGTCGCATATGGAATCGACTACACAAAACCGTTCCTACTGCCCGTCTTCCTATACAATAATCACAGTATAATGTATTCTGTAATAAGAAACTCACCCGCCCAATGGTTGGGTACGAGCGCCGATGCCGCCAGATTTCCTGAAACAGTCGCATCATCATAATAATAATAACTGTAATAATTAATTGTGTCAATTAGGAGGTATTACCTTGAATAGTGTTGGTGCTCTTCTTGGTAAATGGATGGCATCTCCTAAATAAAAATATTGATTTATCTTTTAACCATACCACAATACGACTTCAGAAACCCTGATGAGATAGTAGGTATATCAGAGAAATGCGTCATACCGTGAAGGCTGCGGAGAGGTTTATTTGATTGTGTCATTTTTATCAGTAAGTTTGCGCTTTATACGTGGCAAATATCGAGAGATGTTATCAGAAAACTGGGCTGTTGTCGGGCTTGTGGGCAGTGTTAACGGGGAAAACGGGGAAAACCACGACGACGATAAAAGCTGATTGAGGATGGTACACCGTGGCCAGCGCCATGGCCATCAATTAATAGGCACGAAACTATAAAACAAACAGTTACAGTTAACAGCCTTTTGACTTGTGACTGATGAAGTAGTAGACGCACAGTTGATAGATGTGAGAGGGAATATCCCAGCAAAAGCTGGGCAAATACAGCACCTGTCTGATGGTTTGGTGGGGTTCGGAAAAACAAAAACGGATAGATGCCAGCCGTACAATCTGTGCTGTGCTGCAGTAAGCGTCCTGCAGAACGGAGGGGCACGTAACAGAGGAGATGACACAACTGTGCTGCTGTCCCATCCAATGTTCCTCCATACTCGACTAAATATACTCGACAAGGGTGTTCGCAATTTCAATAATCGACTTTTGGAAGAGGAATATACCAGTAAAAACTAGCTGCAAAATGAGGCTGATTATGCAAAGAATTCACCCCGAACAGGGGCAGAAACGGCAACCGACCGTTCGTTGCAGATAGTCGTTGGTTCGTAAAATCGAAATATATTTTTCCCCTCCACCACTCTCTTATTTTGGAAAAATTAGATTCGAACAAAGTTACGGTAAAAAGGGGAATCGGGCCGAGTTACCGTTTTCATTATGCCTTTCTTCAATATTTTATGTGGGCATTACGGGTGTGGTGCAGTAGGAACGAAATTGTCGCGTCGCGGCGAGAGAGACGCCGCCCGAAAGAATGCGGCGTAACCAGCAGTAGAATCGTGCCTAAAATAATGATCGCATAACGACTGAGCTGTATGAAGAACGATAGAGCTGTAATAACGGCGAACGAATGGTCCGCGACAACCGCGTGCGACGAATCGATTGCACAAGACCGTTCCTACTGCCCGTCTCCCGGGCATTACCACTTGGGCTTTTGATATTCTCAGATCAGCCACAAGTATGCCTAGCCACAAGTAACCTACTCTGAAGGGAACGGATCCGGACAACTCGGACGATAACTGACGCTCAAGCAGTGTCTTACTATACTAGTACTCTACCTTGGTCTACCCATAACCACAGGAGTAAGAGAATCAATCTTACAGCTGGTACTGTGGGCATTTTATGTCAGTGCACTGCTTCCTTACTCCTGAATCAGTTAACCCAGATGCTGATAACACAGGAAGGACACGATTGGTCTTAGCGTCAATTATTCGATGAACCGGTGGCAGTTTTCTAATGTAAACATAACTTTTGTCTTTGCACGACGTATTGCTGGGCGTGAGAACAAGTAAAATTAATTAATAATAAAATAAATGATTGCGAGTCGTACTTAGAAAATTACTCTGAATAAGCAAAGTAACGGGGCATTCCTAAACTTTCGCGGGCAGTCCTAGACCATTTGTAGGGTTGGCTCGAGCGCCCACGAAGAAAAAAAACTGTTAATCTCACTGAGAATGATTCTACATCTCAGTAATTACTGAAATTTCGATAGGTATTTACAACTTCTTACAACGCACTTTTTTACTATTTGGCTGCTTCACTGCTTCAATCGTTCAAGAGTTACTGGAACAATACAGATAATATGTTTACTGTAAGTTAAACACTAGGAAGCAAATGCAAGAAAAGACGTCGTGTAAGTGCTACTGTGGTTGTACTCTTGAGTCGATTGGCAGGTACAATATCATTTGCACTCATTGTTTCAAAAAAATAGATAATAAGATTCCGATTAATCAAAAGGTTATGGTTCACTACTGCTATGAATTACTGATAAGATTCAGCCCCAATTTCCTGTGATTATCAGAAATTCTGCAATATATATCTAAAAGATGAAGGATAGAGAGAGACCTTGATGTCAATTATTTCTCTTTTTCGATGCGCTGCCGTATTCGACTACCAGACAGAATCTTAGTAGCATTATAAGTGTTCATGTGGTCTACACACAAAATTGCGGTGGCCAGCTGATGTATAAGACAGCATTTACCCTCCCAGACGAGTCTGACACCAAGTGATCAACCCCGGAAGAATGAAAAGCTTGGTTGGACAGGGCGAGTACCATTCCGAGATTCGGCCCCCGAACGATCCGTGGCTACAGTACATCCGCCCCGACATGCGGAAGCGGCCACGTGAAGCTCCGTAAAAGAGATGGAGGGACGTAATCAAAAAGTACCCCTTTGAAAGTGAAAAGTAACAGCAGAAGAAACTGTAGATACTAGAAGAAGTGGCGAAACTCTCGAGTACAGCACCCTTCTACTGAACGGGATTAACGCTGGGGAGAAGTGTATGTTCAGATGCATAATTGGTACTTCCTGAGTACGGATAACTTAGATCTTCATTAATCAAGCTCTGTACCATCAAAGTTAACAATATGGCCATGCTTATAGTGTACAGCAACCAGCGTAGACCTAGGCAGTCCACTCTAGGATCAATAGTTAGAGCCTGGTTCCCTAGGATTCATCATTTCGTTCCCATAACATCTCTTATGATTTCACAAAATGGCAATATTTCCGATGAAGTCTGCTTTCATAGTAGGACATAGTAATCAAAAGTCTTCTAGGGGTGATAGGGCTTATCTATATGGTTTTCGATCTTCCTACTTTTTTAAGTATAGATATTCATGGTCAGCAAAAATTTCGACACTATTATTTACAAAGAAAGTATCAAAAAATGCTTGAAACCCTCCGGAAGCTCCAGTAATATGAGGGCTCACTTCACAGCCTGTCTTTCCCAACGTTTAAGCTGTAGGCTGTTCGCGAAAATAAGGGACAGCATGACCACAGCCTTGTAAACAATACAAGAAAGGAAATATCAAGATCTGTGCAGGACCTACCGTTCTTTCAGCTGGTTTTGTTGTTGTCGTTGTCGTCTCCTCAGTTTCCTTCTTTCTTTCGTAATCATAGAGCTCGGATCTCCTTGTCTCGCGATATTCCCTCGATGACTCTTCTCTTTCCCTTCTCTCTCGTTCTCTTCTCTCTTGCTCCCGTTTTTCCTGTTCTCTCCTTTCTTGTTCCCTTCTCTCTTGTTCTCTTCTCTCCTGTTCTCTTCGCTCTTGTTCCCGTCTCTCTTGATCCCTTCGCTCTTGTTCTCTTCTCTCCTGGTCTCTTCTTTCTTGTTCTCTTCTCTCCTGGTCTCTTCTTTCTTGTTCCCTTCTCTCCTGATCTCTTCGTTCCTGTTCCCTTCGCTCTTGTTCTCTTCTCTCTTGTTCTCGTCTCTCTTGGTCTTTCTTCTCCTGTTCCTCCCTCTCCTTCCGCCTCACTTCACGTTTTCTTTTTTCCTCGAGCAGCTCTTCTCTAGCGATCTCCAGAGTGCTCTTTTCGACACGTGGTGGAGTGGGTGAACGTCCTTTCGGTATAGCCACACGTGGGAAGTTGCGTACAATTTCCGTGGTGACCGTTTCCGATCTGGACGTATCCTCTCGGCGTCTTGTCTCGCCGTAATCCTTGGATGGAGGAGGACTAACAGGAGTTTGTTCACGTTTGATATCTCTATCCTCAGTTCTTGATTGTGTAGTTCGTTCCACCTCTTCGAGACGGACTTCCCTCATTTCGCGATAGGGTGCGATACGTTCTTGCTCTACCCGTTCACGAGTCTCACGTTGACCACCAAAGGATGGCGTGCGTTGAACTTCTTCTCTCGTTATCTCCCTTCTTTCTTTGTAAGGTTGTTGGTCTTTTTCGGGCCCGATGGTTTTACGTGACGTTATCGACTCGGTATAGGTCTTCCTGGATGGCAACAAGTCGCTTCTCGGAATGTAAACTTCCTGAAATCGGAAACATGACTGAGGAAAAAACGGCGTAAACAGAAAGTACTAGTAAGACAAGTATTTGGTTAAGGAAAGTTATCTGTGGGGGGAATTTAACTGTCAGATTCAGCCCCTGGGTTGAATTACACCCCAGATCAGCTGTGTAATAAGCATGCTCCCAGGTTTCACTGTGGGAGAACCATTTTTGACCGTTCCAAATTTTTATGACTGTACTTGTTTGCCTTTCTACTTGTGTGAGTTTTCCAAGTTCGAAGGATGTTTCATACCTTTGTGGCGCCGACATTTTTATTGACACCTATGCAAATACGCGAGTGGTGCCAGAAAGTGCTGATAAGCCCGAATGGATTGCGTAGAAATGTGGAGTTTGTTCCAAAAGACAAAAGAGCGCAGGATTATTCATTGAAGGCACTGACCGGGAGTTTTGCATTACAGGGAATAGAAAATATCTAGAAATTCATAGAAACAACAGAAAAACCGCCTCCAAAAAGCTCCTTCAGTGAATGACAAGAACCTTCTGGTCATTACTATCGCCCTTCCTCACATGGAAAGCTTACCTAACTTAGATCTCAACTTGGGTGGGGTCTTTGGAAGAAGAGGACTAGAGTCATCAATATAGCCATCAAAAAGCCGGGTCCCCGACAGATTTTTTTCCAGGCCCAATTAATTATTACGACAGATTTTCCGAAATTTCAATTTTTATTTTTCTCGACCGAAGTCAGTCAGTGAACTGAAAACTGTCGGCAGAAGACTAACTGGTAATTCAATTCATGATACCTTTGCTGGCCTAAAAGCGACAGATACTCGTGACAAGCGTCATACTTACCCTTTCGCGTTGATCAGGTTGTGTTCCGCGATGTTCATGGACACTCATCTCCTCGAATTTCTCCTTGTACTGGTAGGGTCGCCTATCTGGGGTGCTGCGTCCCTCTGTAAAATTGGCGATGTTCAGAGCTGTCCTTTTGGATTCTTAATTGGTGATTTTCATTGAAATTGACTCCAACTAATAATGGACGCTTTCAATCAATCCCTCTTTTCCCTCTTTTTCACTTGGCTTTGTTTGATTTGCTATACGAAATTGGTGGGACGCATGATCTGACTGTAGGGATCACTACAATGAAGTTTTTCTGTAGCTCTAGAGATAAGCTAATCGATATGTAAAAATTGAGCAATAAATGAACATGTAGGCCTTACCTTCGATTTTGCTTTCAAATTGTTCGACGACGCTTCGTACAGGTGTAGAACCACGAGTTTCATCGACCTCCTGTTCACGTTGCTGTTCGCGAGAAGAGAATACCGTATGGCCAGTGA
Organism: Haemonchus placei; assembly: GCA_900617895.1. Lineage (NCBI taxonomy): Eukaryota > Metazoa > Nematoda > Chromadorea > Rhabditida > Trichostrongylidae > Haemonchus > Haemonchus placei. The sequence continues at coordinate 80,506 of UZAF01016188.1, forward strand.
AGGTCTCCTTAAATCAAAACAAACATAAACATAAACATAAACATACAGGCTCCAAGCACAATCGATTGTAAGTACCTTGGACGTCTTCTTGTCCTTGGGAATGATGACCTCTCTTGGTTTGTAAGGGGGTTCCTTCTTTGTTGGAGACGTGTACGACTTCACAGAGCGGAACTGTTCCTCCAGCTGCAATCGATATCACAAATGAATGATTTTGTAATTCCATAAATGATTTCCCAAGCGACGAATCACCTGATATCTCTCTTCAACGTAGTGAGGAGTTACAGTACGGTAGGTGGGTGGTTCGATATCAACGACGGTCGTCGACAAAACGGACTTTTGGTCCGATGGCGAATATGTCGGACGATCAACACGATGAACTCTCGAATCATCAGAAGAAGAGTAGACGAACTCTGAATGGCCAAAAACGTGGGGCAAATACAAGGCACACAGGGAAGGGAATATCTATATGAACAATAAAAAATTACCGGTGCGCTGACAAGAATTTGTTAGGGGAGGGCCTGGGGGGGGGGGATCCTACTGGCAAGCTACTGCTGTAAAAGTGCAACCCGTAGACCAAAAATACCTAATACATTTGATGAATACCCTATCCCCGAATAAGGAACCCTCAAGTCGATGACAACGGCAATGTAAAACCATTACGGTCATAGATCTATCAATAGGTACACAAGTAATCAGGGGGCGCCTTATGGAATATGGATAAAAGCATGGCGATTTCAGAAGCATCTGAAGCATCTATTCCTTCGGGACCACTGCTGAGGAGGAGTTTTCGAAGAAGTGAATGATAATGGGCAATTGAATGAGCTCCAACGACTTTCACAAACAACAGTTCAAGATTAATATCGTTGTGATGGCTTATCAGGATGCGCCATGAATGCAACTCTCGATTTTCCCATTTGCATTCAAAGGAATATCAAAAGAACATTCATGGCGCGGAAATCACTTCTATAGAAGAGGAAAAGTAGATGAAAACGTATTTACCTGGTCCTGGCTTTGACACGACGACTACACGTTGCGATGGTCTCTGACCAGCACGTACAGTATCAGTGCTATCACTGCGGGAGCCTCGCTCAAAACGTTGTGTTAATTCTGTCACTCCAGGCATTTCGGATGACGATACACTGCGACCGTGACTGTAATAAAATCGCTCATTACGGTAGGAGGAAATCCAATTGACGTCCAAGTTTTCATTCTAAACGACTCGAAATTTTCTGTTTCATTCCTATCACTCTGCATGAAATAGGAAGTTCACTTCCAGAGTAACTAGGGTAAATTCTTCCAGGGACAGGTGAAGAGGTCGGAATTGTACAGTCAGCTACCAACGATGGTATTGAGAGTCCTGTGAACACTGATGGAAGAGGAAAGTGTGACAACATCCGACAAAAGGGAAAATTCTATCGAAAACAGCCAAAAAATCAATAAAAGGCCGGTCCTACGGCTGGAGTTCGACAGATATATTGAATTATGAAATTTCGTTATTCATTCCGCTATTTCATCGCTGAAACAAACGCCGCCCAAGAGATCTCAGAGCGTTTGAGCGTTTTTCGTGATTATGGGTTATTTTCAGCGATCAACTGTGATAGCCTGTTGTAAAGATCCTTTAGAAGATAGAAACGGTTAGTTACTCTTAGCAGAATTTCCTACAAAGAATCAGAAATTCATATAATCGCCTTAGGACCTCATATGACAAGGGAACTACGGGAAAATGAGATTAAAAAAATTGGACTATTCAAAACGCAGTAGGCGTTTACCTCATGAATCTGTAGCCTAACAAAAGGTCACAAAAGAGGGAGGTAGTGTGACTCATTGACGGAGTTACGAGTTATTTGTTATAAAAGGTATGGGGGAGTAGGTGAATAACAAAACATCAAGTCAAAACAAGTAGGTGAATAGACACCAGGTCAGGTACATAGCATGACACACCTCTCCTTCTTCGGTTTCCATGGCTTAAAGAGCGCAATCATGACGAGACGGATGGACGAAGGGGGTGAATTCGGCGGGGTTCTTGCTTCGGGGTTCGAATAGCGGTGGTCGTCTACTAATACGGGTCAAAAAGAGTTGGTTTTCGCTGGTTGTGTTTCCGTGAATGCTGCGCGGTTCTTAGACGAAGATCTTAGCAACGATTGCATAGTTTTAGATCGCCTACTGCTGATGAAACACATAGATGCGAAGTATCAGAGATGGCGGGGACTAAACGACGAGAACACGACACTGCTTCCTCTATCTCCTTGCTCAAACCCCACACCACCCTACCAGTACAGCAGCTAGACAGTTGAATAAACAGTCATCATTGGGATTCAGGCAGCAATCTACGTGTATACAGAAAATGTTTCGTCGCTGAAAATAGATTCGAACGCAGGGGGGTTCTGTAACTGGGCTGGCAAGCACCAGAAACAGGAAATATTCTGGGTGAGGGATAGGGGGCGTAAAGGTACATGGAGAACTTGAAGTACCCTCTCGAACTTACTCGATTGGGAGTATCACAGTCAGTTCCGGGGCAACTCTCTGGCGACCCCACGCGGAGACGCGGATTAATAACAGGCCCGTATTTGCATTTCGAATCAACCAGAACACAATATATGGAAATGTTGTCGTTTTTAACTATTCAGAAACGGATAATTCTCAATGCAGTGACAGCGATAGAACGTTGATGTGGACGAGATGCTTAGGTGGATTATTTTGCGAAGATAATCTTTGCGACCGTTTGACTAAAAAAATTCCCCATATTCCCGTTTCAATCTCAAACCGAGTCATCATGGAATAGCGCAGTCGCTTTTTATGGCCAACAACAAACAAATGTGTCTCGCAACTCCTGAAGTCAACGGGCAAAACGTGACGAGCGATCAAGAACCGTCGGCAAGAATTACTCGGAATCACTCGGATTTATTTCAACAGCCCTCAGGTCCATATAACTTGTAAGTGCTGATTGATCGTTTCGATCTAGCTCCTACCAAGCCCCTGAGAACCTGAGAACAGACTCGATACGAGAGCAAGCAGGGCAACTTGGAGGCCAGGAAGGCCGTAGTCAGGTACTCCTTAGTGCTTTCACAGTTCCAAGTACAGTGTTGTACAGTACTCACCACAAATTTCTTCCTGAGTTGCTTACCTTGTAGTTGTAATCGTGGTCATTTCTTGAACTGTGGTCGTTTCCGAGACAACAGATTCCGCCAAACGTGTAGAAGCTCGACTATCCACTGCAGGACCACGGTATGTTGTTGACGATGATACAGGAGTAATGGGCACCGAATGTACCGATTCACCCCCGATATATGCGATGCGCACTGGAAAAAAACACTTTGAATTGATACGTTTTTCATCCAGAAAAAAAAACTTTTGGAACTAAACTTTATTGGAAATCCTCTACAGTATACTATTCTTGATCATTCAGGCTTTCTACTCGTTTGAAATTTTAGGATTTATCACAAAGTGAAGTGGTTGGCGATAGAAAGGGTAAAAGATCAGATGTGGCTGAGATCAGTTATTATGTTTCTATGATGCGCCTCCGTACTCGAACGTGAATGGGGATAGGCTATACAAGTTGCTACTCTTTACAGTAAGCATTACTGTAGTTTTGATATAATTATTCATCGAAAAGCGGGAAACTTAGGGGGTTTAAATAACGTGGGGATCTCGCTTTCATTCAGGTTTTCTGCAGTATGTTTGAGTATAGTAAAATATTTTTCAGTTTTAGATCTCTAGGATACAGATTCACAGAAGACAGGAACTGAATCCACTGCATATATGTGAGTGGGGGGGGGGGGGGGGGGGGGNGGGGCTTAAAAAAATTGCAAAAAAATGAACAACGTTTGTTACTGGTAAAAGTAGCTCCCCTAATCAATGCTGTATCGATCCGATAGGATCAATAAATTTAAAAAATGCCCTTATTTAGAAATGAGGGCCACTTAGATTTAGAAATGAGAGCCACTTTAGTTCAAAATCCAAGAAATACTCCAGTTTAAATTTTGAAAACTACTCCAGATAAATAGGTTGGTTATCGCCCGCGCTATTCACCCCCACCATTCGGGAGACGGGCAGTCAGAACGGTTTTGTGTAATCGATCCGCCGCACGCGGCTGTTGCGGACCATTTGCCTCGATATAACAGTTCTAGGGCTCTTTATACAGCTCAATCGCTATGCGATTACTACTTATGGATTAATTCTACTGTCAGTTCTTTCGTTCCTGAATTTATTACTCGCTTCTGCATTCTGCTACATTCCTTCGCGCGCGGCGTCTCTCTCACCGCGGCGCGATGATTTCGTTCCTACTGCACCACACCCCTACCGTTCGGCTCGGTCAGCCATATGCATGCTACAATTGCTAATTGGATTCATAAAATCAAAAACTACCCAGGCAAAAGGTTAAGAAACTACTTTAATCAAAATTCATGCACTACTCGTTTTAGAAATTCAAAAACATTCTAATTTAGGAACCAGCTTTTTGTACATAGAAAATAATTTTTTTTTGAAAATCAGATATTACTCTTACTAAAATTTTTCGAAAAACTTGGGTTATTATTTGAGTCGCAAAATATATTTCTATATTTCCATACAATAGAAAAAGATTTCGAAAACCTACTGGACCTAGAGCTCATTTTTGCTTCGCAACACCATTTTAAGAGAAGTTTCTAGATAAACTATTGTTGATAATTATAACTGTATCAATTACTTATTAGTATTCAATTGTAAATAGTAACTACTAACTATACGTAATAGTTTTATCGACACTTATCAAATTGTTTCCGAGATTGTTTCAGTATAGCACCAACTTCTTTGGAGCTTTTTTTGACAAAACAATTGCCAAGACCAGGATCAAGATCTGATTTTTTAATGTTTACGTTCATCATGCTGCATCCACGAGTAAATAAACAAGCTAGTAAATAAAAACTTTTTTCACGACTATTTAGTACGTTTTCAGAGAATTTTGTAAGGTTGGTAATATGAGCAGTTGCTCCAAAAAACAACCAGCAATTTTTAGCTAGTTTTCAGTGGCATGAAAATATTTCGGAGGATTTACCGGGGAATTCGGTTTCTTGTCGGCCACGAGCATTGATTCGTTCAACGGATTCCGGACTCGATATTGATTTCTGGCGATGACGTTGGCTTGTGATGAAATCGTGGACAGATGCTGAATTGTATGAAATCATCATCCCAGAGTGACGACATTCGCCCATTTGCCCATATCTGATTATGAAGTGCCCAGAAAAAAAATTATAAGAGCATTAAAAGAACCACGTTTATTTAGCTTAACAGCCCTGCCCCAAGACAATCACACATCAATAATTCACAATTAAATATGTAATAATTTTAATATATTTAAGAAATATTTCTCACAAAAAAGTTTTTCAAATACCGTATAACGGAAAAAAATTCAAAAACTTTCTGAAACTAAGGCTCTGTTTTGCTTATCAACACCTTCCTAGAGGAAAAATTCCCGTAAAAATTACTGATCATATTAATAATTACAAAGTACTAAATCATATTCAATTATTAATCGTATAAATACATACAATCGAAAAGTAGAGGAATTATTTAGAAATAAAAATGTGGTATAGAATATCCCAGCAAGTGTAAGAAGTATCAGTAAAAGTAAAAATGTTCAGTATTTACATGTTTAATAGTTTACAAGATACAAGAAGCAACTTGAGGAGTGCGACTTCTTCAATCGAACTTCTTCAATCGATCAGATAGATTGAAGAATTCTTTTGTGGGAATCGATAAAATTAATCATTTTGACCGAACCCCTCCCGCTTCAACACCCTCTTCCTCTCATTCCCCGAACTGCTAGAAAGTAAGGAGCTCGGTTGTCTATAATGAAACGGAAAATTTAAAAAATGACCTGAATGAACCGAGTAGAACGACAATGCCATCGAGCCTGACAAAGGAACAACCATATGATTCCCAAAGAATCAACAGTACATATACTCGTTATCGGTGATTCAGTGCGTTCAGTTGAAGAGCACACAAGTCCTCTTTTTTATGAAGAAATCAGAACTGTGATGAAGTCGCGGTAACGCTTTGATTTTCAACGATATAAAAGCTCTATGCTCAGGTATTTTCTAGAATTGCGCCATGTATTCAACTTCTATCCCAGAACGGACTGTATTCTGAACCCGTCACCTACGAATAGAGGTCTTTGGGAAATAACTCCAAGCGTCATTTATATTTAGAATGGGCCACTACACTGTAAGAGGAATGGGAGACAGGCAGTAGGAACGGTCTTGTGTAATCGATCCGCCGCACGCGGCTGTCGCGGACCATTTGCCTTATTAATAACAGTTCTAGCGTTCTTCATACAGCTCAATCGCTATGCGATTATTACTTATGGCATGATTCTACTATTACTTCTTCTGTTCCTGTATCTCTTACTTGCCGCTGCACTCTACTGCATTCTTTCGTGCGCGACGTCACTCTCGCCGCGACGCGACAATTTCGTTCCTACTGCATCACACCCGCGCCAACCTATTCCCAATCATGGTAGCTTCATAATATTGTTTTCAAGTAAGGAGTTCGGAACTAACCTAAATGGAAATTATACTCGCATTGAGCTACTTTCTCTCTTAACGTGTAAGTATGTAAGTAAAAAGTACACCATGAATTACAACAACATCGTGCTATTAATTACAAATGCTTCCTTCACACATATACCTTGTTTTGCTTCTTGGGCTGTCCATAGAGAACTTTACTTGGCGACCCGCTTTGTTTGCAGAACCCCTCTTCACTTTTAGCAACAGGAAATGGTGAGCCAACGATTTCGCGTGAAAAAAAAAACCCGAAAAACGTCCTGTCTTTTTCGCTGTCAATTCAACAATCATCCCCATCGTGTAATTGAAATACAGAGGGAGGGTAAATTGCCCACAGTTTTTACCACTGGGCAAGTTTTCAAGGCTCCCTACCATAAAGTGCTCCTACCAACTTCAAAGACACTGAAAGGATAGACGCAGCAAAAGGGGACTGTAGGATTATAGGGCTCGAAACAGAGCCACACCAATGTTTTCCTCTCTAGAAACAAGAAAATGTCCAGAAAAATTCACACCATTCCCTCCAAAAGGGAATTTTAAAACTGCCTTTGTAGTTTTGCCCTATCCAAATCGGTCTAAAAAAGTCCGGAAAGTACTGGATGAGAAGAGAAGGCAGAACACTATGTGGAAAGGCAAAATACCGGAAAATAGGCAAAAAATAACCGGAAGGGAATTCACGAGAACAATCAGCCTATCCCTTTTTTGCAATTCTTGAAAGGGGCCCAGACCCTCTTGGGGGCCTAGACCAAGCCTAGTTAGATAACGAACACCATGCGTTTTAGAAAAAGCTATAAGAACTCAACCGTAGACCCTGTCCCTTCGTCAAGGCAGCCCAGTTGTTCCCACGGGTATTGTCTACAGTAGTTAGGGGATTTACTGATTACGAGCTGCTGTACTGCCAATCTGCTACCTCAAAGATATCGCGGAAGCCAGTGAAAGCTAGTTCGTAGTAAAACAAATCCAGTAATTACAAGTAATTTTATGACTGTAACGTGGATTCCATGGCTAGCTTGATAACAATAACCGGAATGAGCAATTCTGAAGGGGTGCACAAATAAAGGACAAGCTGGCATTAAAATCGAACTTGTGATTTCGAAAGCTTCGGCATCCCGTGGAACAGTTATCCCTAAATCTCAGGTGGTTGTCCCTCACGGAAATGGACATGCTTCGACAAACAATTGCTGTATCGGGTTTGATCAACTTATCCCTATAGAACTCTGACCCTATGTTGCTTTAGTCCAGTTATATGGAGATGCGAAGGGATCTGGAAACTGAAATTCGAGGTCACATTGTTACATCTACGGATTATGATGGTAATTTCCAGCGGCAAATTGTTACTACTTCAATTTCCAGTGAAATATACTTTGTAGTAATGACGTTCTTTTTGTTTGGTTCAGGTCGGTAACTGTTTTTAATCTATCCAAGTAGGTAGTTTTGTTGTTCTCACAATATTCGTCGATGACGTTGGCACGTTCGGAACTGGCTAGTGGACGAGATAACGGCGAACTCGGAGCGGATATTGTTATTGGTGCAGAGTACGATATTGCGACCTTTAAAAAAAGACTATATTATATTTGCATTAAAATATATTTACATAGCTGCATGTGGTGACAGTGAGTGGCAAGGTAAGGACTACACATTATTGCACTGAGTGGGGAATGCTCACCTCCTGGATGATATGGCTGCTATGGTACCGTGGTGGACGTGGACCTTGCTAAAAATCGATTTTCAATGGTCCAAATGGTCTGTTCATCAGACAGCTTTTTAAAAAACTACTATATACCTTTGCAGTATTGAACTTTACATTACCCGTCGAGTATATTCGTCGACGATACATTTCATCGTCGTCGCTTTCGTCTATGTACGCCGGTGACGATGACATACTGTACTGACTTTCTAAAAGTCCGAATCGTTTGAAAAGATCTACTTCGATGACGTCATTTTAGATAGTTTATGCGGTAATGGAGGCGGAAATCGTCGTCGTAGAAGTCACATTAAGTAGCAATAAAAAAACTGGTTGGCCTACTTCTTCCTCCGTTTCCTCCTGAACTCGGGGTTTGGTAAACAATTATTAGTTTTAATGCATCCGAAGACACTAAGGTGGAAAGCTCCGGACTACTGCTTACTCCCTTCTCGAAATATACCCAGCGAACATCGAAAAGAGAAAAGTACAAAGTTCACCACTAACTCGTGAGATTAAGGAGGAAGAAGTAGGCCAGGAGATTCTCAAAACTAGGTCATTTTTTGACATCCGCCTGCAAAGGTTCTTAGACCTTTTGAGGGTTGAGCAGAAGGATATACGACCATGGGATCAAGACAGTTCCATCAATCAAGTGTAAAGAGGAAAGGAACTGGCCACATAGGTATTTCCAAGTAACGAGGTCGCTAGAGAAGACCTACGAAACGGTGAAAGCTGTTTGGGGGGGGGGGGGGGGGGGGGGGGGGGGGGGGGGGGGGGNGGGGGGGTGAGTGGGGGGAACGCACCTTTCTCTTAATATTCAAATAAGGTGGCTTTAGAAAACGGCCACGATGCCTGTCTGAAATAGGATTTGTCTAGATGTATTGGAATATTTTTCTATGATGATATTCAGCCTACAAACTGATTCATTCGAGAGCCATTTGGAAATTACCAGTAGATCGACCGCTTTTCGTGATGTTCTATTGACAGTGTGGTCTTGCAAAGATAAACAGTGATCGAGGGCACAGGATCGGGTAAGTCACACACACACACACACACACATATTTGGAGATGCTCCGAGAGGAGCGAGAGGTGAAATCGAGGTGGTGCCCCGAAGAGAGTTTGCACAGTCGTGTGCGTATTTCGCTCGAAGGGCGTTATTATTCAGAAATGATGCCGCGCCCCGTACAACTCCAAACACATATTTTCACAGCAGTTTCTTTTGGCATCCCTATTGTTGACGTACATGGTGTGAAGTTGTTTGAGTAGTTGAAAATGGCTTTGTTTCTTAACTGCCCGTCTTCTAGTATGAAGGGGTGGAGTCAACAGGGTGGGGGGACTTTTGAAGGCACAGTTCACGATAAAAATGGTTTGATCCTCACAGGATGAATTTGAGGCCCTCGCGTATAGTTAGGGAGTTGTAAAGGCTCAAAGATTGGCTCGTGTGTATCCTTGGACGAGTTTCACCGGCATTGTAGGAGCTGCACCGTTCACAAGGGAACCCATGTGGAGAGTTCAAACAACTTGTCATTACCCATAGCAATAGCGAAAGACAGTTCTGTACAGTTCTGGCCTGATGGAGTCAGCTCTTTGTGCAATTGCAATAACTGAAATCTCGTCCGAGTA